>JAVLUU010000853.1:32500-35000 GCA_032206185.1 Columba guinea
CTTTCTTTTTAATTTCTTTCTTTCTTTCTATCTTTCTTTCTTTCTTTCTTTCTTTTTCTTCCTTTCTTTCCTATATTCTTTCTTTCTTTCTTTCTTTCTTTCTTTCTTTCTTTCTTTCTTTCTTTCTTTCTTTTTTCTTTCTTTCTTTCTTTCTTTCTTTCTTTCTTTCTTTTTTCTTTCTTACTTTCTTTCTTTTTCTTCCTTTCTTTCCTATGTTCTTTCTTTCTTTCTTTCTTTCTTTCTTTCTTTCTTTCTTTCTTTCTTTCTTTCTTTCTTTCTTTTTTCTTTCTTTCTTTCTTTCTTCTTTCTTTCTTTCTTTCTTTCTTTCTTTCTTTCTTTCCTACGTTCTTTCTTTCTTTCTTTTTTCTTTCTTTCTTTCTTTCTTTCCTACGTTCTTTCTTTCTTTCTTTCTTTCTTCTTTCTTTCTTTCTTTCCTTCTTTCTTTTTTCTTTCTTTCTTTCTTTTTTCTTTCTTTCTTTCTTTCTTTCTTTCTTTTTTCTTTCTTTCTTTCTTTCTTTCTTTCTTTCTTTTTTCTATCTTTCTTTCTTTCTTTTTAATTTCTTTCTTTCTTTCTTTCTATCTTTCTTTCTTTCTTTCTTTCTTTCCCACGTTCTTTCTTTCTTTCTTTCTTCTTTCTTTTTTTTTCTTTCTTTCTTTCTTTCTTTCTTTTTTCTTTCTTTCTTTCTTATCTACGTTCTTTCTTTCTTTCTTTCTTCTTATTTCTTTCTTTCTTTTTAATTTCTTTCTTTCTTTCTTTCTTTCTTTTTAATTTCTTTCTTTCCTACGTTCTTTCTTTCTTTCTTTCTTTTTTCTTTCTTTCTTTCTTTCTTTCTTTCTTTTTTCTTTCTTTCTTTCTTTCTTTCTTTCTTTTTTCTTTCTTTCTTTCTTTCTTTCTTTCTTTCTTTCTTTCTTTCTTTCTTTCTTTCTTCTTTCTTTCTCTCTTTCTTTCTATCTATCTTTCTTTCTTTCCTACGTTCTTTCTTTCCTTTTTCTTTCTTTCTTTCTTTCTTTCTTTCTTTCTTTCTTTTTTCTTTCTTTCTTTCTTTCTTTCTTTCTTTCTTTCTTTTTTCTTTCTTTCTTTCTTTCTTTCTTTTAGTTTCTTTCTTTCTTTCTTTTTAATTTCTTTCTTTCTTTCCTTCTTTCTTTCTTTCTTTCTTTCTTTCTTTCTTTCCTACGTTCTTTCTTTCTTTCTTTCTTTCCTACGTTCTTTCTTTCTTTTTTCTTTCTTTCCTTCTTTCTTTCTTTTTCTGTTTTCTTTCTTTCTTTCTTTCTTCCTTTTAATTTCTCTCTGTCTTTCTTTCTTTCTTTCCTACGTTCTTTCTTTCTTTCTTTGTTTCTTTTTTCTTTCTTTCTTTCTTTCTTTTTAATTTCTTTCTTTCTCTCTTTCTTTCTTCCCTACGTTCTTTCTTTCTTTCTTTTTTCTTTCTTTCTTTCTTTCTTTCCTACGTTTTTCTTTCTTTCTTTCTTCTTTCTTTCTTTATTTCTTTTCTCTTTCTTTCTTTCTTTTTAATTTCTTTCTTTCTTTCTTTCTTTCTTTCTTTCTTTCTTACTTTCTTTCTTTCCTACGTTCTTTCTTTCTGTTTTCTTTCTTTCTTTCTTTATTTCTTCTTAATTTCTTTCTTTCTTTCTTTCTTTCTTTCTTTCTTTCTTTTTTCTTTCTTTCTTTCTTTCTTTTTTCTTTCTTTCTTTCTTTATTTCTTTTTAATTTCTTTCTTTCTTTTTTCTTTATTTCTTTCTTTCTTTTTAATTTCTTTCTTTCTTTCTTTCTATCTTTCTTTCTTTCTTTCTTTCTTTCCCACGTTCTTTCTTTCTTTCTTTCTTCTTTCTTTTTTCTTTCTTTCTTTCTTTCTTTCTTTCTTTCTTTCTTTCTTTCTTTCTTTTTTCTTTCTTTCTTTCTTTCCTACGTTCTTTCTTTCTTTCTTTTTACTTACTTTCTTTCTTTCTTTCTTTCCTACGTTCTTTCTTTCTTTCTTTCTTCTTTATTTCTTTCTTTCTTTCTTTTTTCTTTCTTTCTTTCCTACGTTCTTTCTTTCTTTCTTTCTTTCTTCTTTTTTTTCATTCTTTCTTTTTAATTTCTTTCTTTCTTTCTTTTTTCTTTCTTTCTTTCTTTCTTTCTTTCTTTCTTTCCTACGTTCTTTCTTTCTTTCTTTCTTCTTTTTTTTCTTTCTTTATTTTAATTTCTTTCTTTCTTTCTTTCTTTCTTCTTTCTTTCTTTCTTTCTTTCTTTCCTACGTTCTTTCTTTCTTTCTTTTTTCTTTCTTTCTTTCTTTCCTTCTTTCCTACGTTCTTTCTTTCATTCTTTCTTTCTTTCTTTCATTCTTTCTTTCTTTCTTTCATTTTCTTTCTTTTTTCTTTCTTTCTTTCTTTCTTTCTTTCTTTCTTTTTTCTTTCTTTCCTACGTTTTTTCTTTCTTTCTTTGTTTCTTTTTTCTTTCTTTCTTTCTTTTCTTCTTTCTTTCTTTCTTTCTTTCCTTTTTCTTTCTTTCTTTCTGTCTTTCTTT
>JAVLUU010000854.1:0-47728 GCA_032206185.1 Columba guinea
GAACAGGCTGTTGCATGATGCTTTGTTGCTGTCTGAGGTTAAGCCATGGCAGTATTTAATAAAGATATTTTTGTGTCAGTTAGTGATGGGGAAATTTACAGATATAGATAAGATACTGAAATTCCTGAGAGTATGTAGTGTACTCCTTATATATCTCCTGTCAGGAGCCCATCCAGACAACATCATACTAATGATTACACTAACTGGTTCCTCTCATCTCATGATGATCTATTTTGTATTGACCCTGTATCAAATACTGTCACGTTAGGTTCATTATAGTATTCAAGCACCTCTCCATATTCAATACATTAGCAATGACAAAATGATAGGTTTTGGCTTTGGTCTATTTTCAGATTTTTGAAAGGACTGCAGATATTTTTGGGAGGAAAGTAGAGGAGAGGGAGAGGGAGAGGGAGAGGGAGGGGTAGAGGGAGGGGAGGGAGGGGGGAGAGGAGAGGAGGGAGAGGAGAGGAGAGGAGAGGAGAGGAGAGGAGAGGAGAGGAGAGGAGAGGAGAGGAGAGGAGAGGAGAGGAGAGGAGAGGAGAGGAGAGGAGAGGAGAGGAGAGGAGAGAGGAGAGGAGAGGAGAGGAGAGGAGAGGAGAGGAGAGGAGAGGAGAGGAGAGGAGAGGAGAGGAGAGGAGAGGAGAGGAGAGGAGAGGAGAGGAGAGGAGAGGAGAGGAGAGGAGAGGAGAGGGGAGGGGAGGGAGAGGGGGAGGGGAGGGGAGGGGAGGGGAGGGGAGGGGAGGGGAGAGGGGAGGGGGAGAGGAGGGGAGAGGAGAGGAGGGGAGAGGAGAGGAGAGGAGAGGAGAGGAGAGGAGAGGAGAGGAGAGGAGAGGAGAGGAGAGGAGAGGAGAGGAGAGGAGAGGAGAGGAGAGGAGAGGAGAGGAGAGGAGAGGAGAGGAGAGGAGAGGAGAGGAGAGGAGAGGAGAGGAGAGGAGAGGAGAGGAGAGGAGAGGAGAGGAGAGGAGAGGAGAGGAGAGGAGAGGAGAGGAGAGAGAGGAGAGGAGAGGAGAGGAGAGGAGAGGAGAGGAGAGGAGAGGAGAGGAGAGGGAGAGGGAGGGGAGAGGAGGGGAGGGGAGGGGAGGGGAGGGGAGGGGAGGGGAGGGGAGGGGAGGGGAGGGGAGGGGAGGGGAGGGGAGGGGAGGGGAGGGGAGGGGAGGGAGAGGAGGGAGAGGAGGGGAGGGGGAGAGGAGGGGAGAGGAGGGGAGAGGAGGGGAGAGGAGGGGAGAGGAGGAGGAGAGGAGGAGGAGAGGAGAGGAGAGGAGAGGAGAGGAGAGGAGAGGAGAGGAGAGGAGAGGAGAGGAGAGGAGAGGAGAGGAGAGGAGAGGAGAGGAGAGGAGAGGAGAGGAGAGGAGAGGAGAGGAGAGGAGAGGAGAGGAGAGGAGAGGAGAGGAGAGGAGAGGAGAGGAGAGGAGAGGAGAGGAGAGGAGAGGAGAGGAGAGGAGAGGAGAGGAGAGGAGAGGAGAGGAGAGGAGAGGAGAGGAGAGGAGAGGAGAGGAGAGGAGAGGAGAGGAGAGAGGAGAGGAGAGGAGGGAGAGGAGGAGGGGAGGGGAGAGGAGGGGAGGGGAGAGGAGGGGAGAGGAGGGGAGAGGAGGGGAGAGGAGGGGAGAGGAGGGGAGAGGAGGGGAGAAACAAAGGGGTCATTTTTTCTTCCCAGTGAAATACATCTATTTGATGATTTAAATACAGACATTTTTTTTTACTTTTGTCTGTCCAAGTAGCTTGGTGTCTGTCTCTCAATCTCCTAGTAAAACCACAATTTTCATCTTGATAAAAGTAGAAAAGTCAATAGTTTTAAACAGTAGATTGTGTGCTGTAACCAGTGGAAGCTCAGGGGGAGCTCATTTTGTGCCAAATGTCCCAAATGTGAAATAGTTATGATGGTATTACTGGTTGCTTCACTGGTGGCACAAGCAGTGGAAACAGGGTGACAAAAGTTTTATTTTCAGATTCCAGCAATGATCAGAATCACTGCAAGGCAGCTTTGCCATTTCTTTGAATCATTTCCAGTATCAAATTGTGGTTGAGAATATCCAAAGAACACTAAATACTGACACTAAATACTGAATCATGTTAACTCCTTCTGTCATTCCACACTTTAACTTACAGATGCCTGTGACAACTGGTAAAGACTCAGTTTTTGGTGTGTCTGTTGTTGGTTTTGTTTTTGTTAGATGTTCGAATGGGTGGGTGGGGTTTTTGTATGTGTGTCTTTTGGTTTGGCTTGTTTTTTTTTTTTTTATTCCTTGTGGTTTTTTTTTTTTGGTTTTGTTTGGTTTTGTTTTGTTTAGGTTTGGTGAGGGTTTTTTTTGCTTTGTTTTTGTTTGTTTGTTTGTTTGTTTGTTTGTTTTCTAGAAAGCTCTGGAAATTTATGACATTAATTGCCTAACAGATCTGATTTTAAATCTAAATGATCACTTTTCAGAGTAATGCAATTCTCCAGAAAAGTAGCTTCCCCTTCCACACATTTTATGTCACTTTTCCTTGTTATCTGTCTGTTGCAACTTTAATGATGATATATACTCACTGAAGAGTTTCATAGGTTTTTGTGGCAAATTAAACAGCTGGCTCTGCTTCCTTGACATGAATATTGCTTTTAATGTTCTTTTGAAGAGGAGAGAGTATAATTTCCTGAGGTGAACATGCTGTACGTTTGAAAAAAGCTGAACAAAATAGGTGAAGTAGCAGGAAAATGGTTAACTGTGATGCCTCACTTACATACTGTGATTCCTCTTGGGGAGCTGTTTACAGCCTACAAAATAAACCATAGCTGGATAAGCTGGGAATTAATGCCAGGCATGTGAGATGGATAAGAAACTGCTTAAGGGGGAACATGTATTTAAGGAATACACTTTGAACTGATAGTAATGTTCACTGAGTAAAGTGATCCCCAGAAGCTGCAGTTTGATGATATGTCTTGTCCAAGGAACTACACTCTTCTGGGTATTTACATACGTGAAACTCTGGTCTTAGGTCAGCTTTGCCCAAATCACTTAAAACTGCAGAAAAGAAATAAGTTTTTAGCTACGGAGTCATGCCGCAGAGATGAATTTGGCTCTGTGATTTAGACAAATGTACCTATTTTGTTCGCCCCATGGACTTCGTTAATACTGCCATATTGAATTTCTTATGAAGTGGATCAGAATCGAGGCTTCTGTGTCATCTGCCTTATTCAGTGGAAAAGCAATTAAAATGGCAGTTTTCATGACAAATTTTCTCTAGAGGAAGGCTTGTATAAGCATAAGCATGAGCAAAAGAGAGAGTATGATAGATTATGTACCTTTTTTTTCTGACCCTCTGAAAAGTTAAATTCATCCATTTCTTTACTTCATAGAACTTTCATAACATGGCTAATCTACATGAGTAACATTCTACAATTGTCTCTATGATCCTTAAATGGTTTAGGCATTAAGCCAACTGTTCGTCTAAATGATAATTTAGTGTATTTTAATGACGAAAATGATTAAATAAAACTCATCCAAACAGCATCAATTAGAAGCATTTTGATTTGTGAGCTAACCTTCACTAATTTGTAGAAAGCAGGTCAAAAAACTCCTAAACCTGATAAATGAAATAAATAAACTTATTATAGGTGTCTCACTTGGTTGTTAATGACTATGTATTCCAATGTGAGCCATAATTCCTGCATCTATGTGGGGCAAAGAATAGTTATGGTTCTCTTGGTTGCATATTCCAGAATATGATACTAAAATAAATTGTGAAATTTTAATCTGAGTCTAAACTAATTTTATTTACAACACAAACAAGTTGAATACTTGAGTTGTATTTCAAGTATTAAGTGTTCTTCAGGTATCAAATTTATTTACAGCACTTATGTTCTTTGTTGAAGAAAACTATATCATGAATGAAAATAATGTCAAGGTGACTAGAATAAATTAATCATTTTGTTATTAATAAACTCAAGCCTTAAAGTCAGCACAAAAGTGTGATCAATTCACCACCTGATATTTTAAGGTAATCCTAATTATTCTGAAATAAAACAATTACATTCCAAAAATTGGCTGAGGGAACAGAGGAATAAATATGATATTATGTTTTGTAGACAAATATATTCCCTGGTACCCTCTAACCAGAAATAATTTGCAAAGGACAGGAAATACATGCACAAAAGTAATTTAGTCATAAAGTATATAATATGAAGCATTAGATAGGATTTACTTGTTCACAGACTTCAGTTTCTTCCACCTAATGGACCTGGTAGTCAAAAATATTGATATATTCAAGTCCCCATTTCTGTTTTCAAACAAAACAACCCTCAAACTAGTGAAAAGTCCTTCGTGGACAGTTAGAGGCAACATGGTCACAAGTCATTTTACTTGGTGAGTCATAAATGACCTGTTGGCATATAATATCTATTTTATGTGCTGTTCCAGAGACTACATGTTTACTGGATTTTTAAGCACAGAAAGATCTTCCAAAATACTTTGTGAAGCTGAAGAAAAAAACAGAAAAAAAAAAAAAAGGTTGTAAGTGATTTAGAAACTGCCCTACTGATGCACAGTGCTGGTACTGGGTGCTTGACAAAAAGTCCAAACTGATGCGGAAAGTTTTTAAAAAAATAATAGTACAAAGTAAATAATTTTCAGTACTCTATTTCGAGACTCACAAGCAACTGGATGTTGGGCAAGATGGAGACTTGTTACTAATGGTGAAGATACTAAACTTTAGTGTAGAACTCTTAGAAAGTTAAGACCTGTCTAGAAAACTAACTTAGGATATATATTGAAGAGATTTATATAAGAATAACAAATTAATGCCAGGATTGTTCCTTCAAGGCTATGTTTATCTACCTTACAACTCTAGAAAGAATCAAGATACAGAAAGAGCCGGAACATTATCTAGCCAGGCCAATCTGTCAGCAGTGATACTAGTATACTAAAACAACAAAAATGGGGAAACTGAAGGCAGAACTTGATGTAACACAGCAATGAGGGGATGCTCATCAGGTGCAAGGTTCAAACACCCCTAGCTGAAAAAAAAAAATGTATTTGGACTTCTACGCTTCTAATATCTGTCTTATATCTTCTCATGGACTAACTGAAGGTAATGTTAAAAATATTTTGATTAGTTTTTGATAACATAAAGGCAATTCTACTTTTTTTTTTTTCTGCCATAATTGCAAACTACAATAAATATATTTTTTTTTAATATAAACAGCTAAAACGTTATTAAACTGAGGAAGACAATTCTGCTTACTCACCACAAATTATTTGAACTTCTAAGAACAGTGTTGATTTAACGGTTTGCATATGGAAATGCCTTGAGTTTATAAGGAAGTATTTCCACTCTTAGCATTGACTTTGAACTAGGCCAATAGACCCAATTTTAGGGTCTCTCAAACTGGAAGTGTCCAAAACTTCTGAAGAATAAGTTGATTATGCAGGCACTTTTGAACATTCTAGGCATCTTTCTTTCTAAAATTATTCTTAGCAATTTAGAAACTTGTGTCATTCCAAATTGTCTTAACAAGTGTGAGACTACAGAAGGACAGCTTCTTGCTGAAATCTTGTCTCTGCACTACAGGTTTCTTTCAGAATTCCAAGAGTGTTTGTGCACTTTGAAAAATCTTCTCATGTACATTTATTTCCACCATTAAAAGCCATTCTGAACTGATATTTAGCTCCCATAATGGGTATTTTTCAAAATGCATAGTGTGAGCTGAACATAATCATATTTTTTCATTGCATTGCATAACTTCAATTTCAGACCTTCTGGCTTTCCGAATTCCTGAACCATGGAAATTACTCAGCAAAATTATTTCTTCCATGACCTCACTGCTGAAATGGAAAGAAATGTTTTGACTGCATATGTTGTCTTACTGAAATCAAGAACTGATGGTTCATTTTTTACCTTACTCATAGAAACTTTTTATTTTCAGACTAGTCATCAGAAGTGCATATCAGAAAAGCCAAACAGAAAGAATAACAGTAGTGTCAACATTTTGAACTTGCACTGAGAAGAGAGAATCAATGGCTGAGGTGGGAGGAAATGTCTGGAAGCATTTCATTATTTATTTATTTGTGTGTTTATTCATTCATTCTTTTATTTATTCCTAAGACTGTTAGTTTAGGAACATAGTGCGCATGTTAGGCCTCTCATAATTTTCTTTTTGAAATGTTATTTGTGAATCATCTTCTGCTCATCTTTTCTGTGAGAAATAATATCCTCCATAACCACAAAACCATATTTAAAACTGGCGTACTCTTCATAACTGTGCATGTATTTGCACTACCATAAATTTTACAAGACTTTGTGCCATCAAAGCAAAAGACTTGTGGAGATTTCTATCTCCCTCACTCATATTTTGTGGAATAAATAATAAGAAATGTAGGACCAGAACAGACAGGGAAACCATGTGCTTAGGTGAGTTCAGAGAATGACCAGCTTTGGTGAGCAGTAGGTCAGTTCCTGTCCAGTCCATTTTTGACTACCTTACTATGACTGCTGAAGCTGCAGAAATCAAGGAAGCCTTCTAGAAAAAGGGAATTTCTGAAGGAAAGTTGTTTCTTAAAAAGACATAAGGTTCTTTATGGTGGATCTGCTTATGGAATGAAACATTATTCCTCACCTTCCCAGCTAAAAACTTTACTGCTTGTCTTCTAATGATCGGGCAAATGTACTCAATATCACTGCAGAAACCTCTAATACATTCCTTCCTTACCTCAAGTGTCTTCTACAAGGGCTGAATGCAAAAGTTTTTCTAGATGAACTAGCAGTAAATCAGCTCAAGCAAAGGCATGTATGTCTCTAGCAGAACTGGGGCTGAAAGAGTTGAAATTCTCCAGTGGCAGAAATTACCTGAATGTGGGATTCTAGACTTTCCTAGGTTCTGCTCAGAAATGAACCAGTTCCAGACCTCCAGCCATTGTCTGTGGAAACACTTGCATCAACTGCAAAGCCCTGCAGAATCACATTTTTGTTCTAATAATAAAATATGTATATATATATATAGTCAATTTTCTAACACAACTGAATTGAGATTTTGGGATATTATATGAAATTACTATGGCAAAGAAGATCTGTTAGAGTGATATTTGATTGATATTCACATTGCAGTAGGCTAAGAAATTGAACTAAATACAGAAGACCTGTATGGAAGAGCACCACTGAATACAAGTGCAAGATTCATGATCCTGTGGATTGTGCCTGGAAATGTTTTACCAGTGGAAGCCAGCCAACCTGAAACTGTATTCAGGAGTCTATTTGGAAAGTAGAGAAGCTGAGAACTTGGAGTGATGTCAGAAACACCATTTTAAAGTTGTTTTGGCACCAACTTGTTACTCAATGTACTGCAACAGCAATAAAAGGGGAAGGAAACCAAACAAAACAAAATAACAACAACAACAACAAAGGCTCGTGTATATCCTGTGGTACCTGCCTTCAGCATTAACATCTATGCCAGTTGCACTGGAAGGAACTGAGGAATTGTCACAGGAATGTTATAGATAATCAGCTAGAAAGTCCTCCAGTGAATGCATTTGGAAACATATATGGTGAAAATTAAAGCAAGATTAAGACATCTCAAGTTTTCTAGCATATGCACAAAGGCCAAAATGAACAAAGGTCTAGGACCATGTTCTTACATATAAGAAAATAAAAATAGACCTCTACCATTCTCCCAAGAAGGAGGAGCCCCTGGCCAGCAGGCAGTTTTTGCATTTTGCTCCTGAAAGTGCCAGTACAGGGACTGTGCTAAACAGCAGAGATTGCCCTTAGCAGCCTGCACTGCTCAGAGCAGTCCCTTCTAAGTAAACATGAGAAGCCCATAGGACTGAAGCTTTTCCATACTAGACAATATTTTTAAAGAAGAATTATATTTTGAGAGATCTATACAAGACATTCAAGCTTATTAGTGATTGTATGTGTAAGAAACATAAAACATACTTTCAACCCTCATAAATATGGCAGATTTGCCAGACTTCTATATAGCAAAGAATGGTCTCTAATGTTTTGTTTTTTTTTTTTTTTTAAGTCACGTTTATCTGTACTAAGAGAACTGCAGGTAAGAAGAGGAGAGATAAATTAAACCCAAGTCATCTTAGTAAAAAGCATCATTAGTCTGTTTTTTTTTAGCAGACAAACTAGTAATATCTATTAAATATCTATCAAGTTTGCATCTGTCATCTGCAAAAGTAATTTCTGGTGGTGACCACAGTCTTCCACTTTGAAACCCTAGAGTGCACAGTAGCTCTTTTAGGAAACTCCTGAATATCTTTGCTGTCTGTTTCTTGCTAACCTCTTAAGCAGCGTCTCCAAATGCAGTTTCAGAGCAATGTGAACAGTAGTATATCAAGGGATTGGGGAAAACTGTACCACACATAAAACACAGCCTGGAACTGACAGAGAGAAAAATTGAAAACAACGATTCTCTGAGGCAAATAATCTCAACTCATGTTGTTTTCCACCCCTGCAATTCTCATTTCAGAAGAAGCCAAACAAGCTAATCTAATAGATGTCTGTGCCACTGCTTTGAAGTCAAAGGTAGGACACTTCCAATATCCATCTAATTCAAACAAGGAAGGTTTCTACTGATAGGCACAAAACAACACTGAACCAATGCTTTCCCTTTAAATGTGAAGGTCAGTAGTTATTCTTCTCACACAGGCCTGGCTTGCCTGATTTTGAGTGACTGAATTACTACTGCCCTAAGCAAAATTTCCCACTAGCAGGGATAATCTATAGTTTAAATATTTCCCATTCTACAAACACAATGGCAACCATAAAAGAATATTAATGTTGGCTAACCAGCAAGTTAGCATTGGGCAAGATATCCTTCAAAGATCAGTTAAGATATAGTGGCATTCATGATTTAGATATTCACCTCTGTTACATGACCGTTTGCTAACTAAGCCTATCTTAGCTACAGTTATGAAAAAAAAAAAATAAATTTACATTTCTGTCATACAGCAGCAGTTTAGAAAAGGCTGACTGGAAAGGACTTCGCAAACCAATTCTGGTGGCTGAATGTAAACTTTTTATTAAAGTAGCATGATGCTTAAGCACTTTGATAGTGAGAAAAACCTTTGGGATGCGAATCAAATATAAGCTCATAATTTATTATGCCCTTGTGACTTCTCTAGCTTGAAATCACTGTTCTAAGGAAAGTGTTTATGTTCATTTTGGAGTGCTAAGATTTGAAAATAAGGATAACAGTCTGAAAAGAACACTATATACCTTTACTTTCTTGATAAAGTCACACAAGAAAGAAGAAAGATAACTGTTTCACAAAGAGAGGAATAACATTTGATTTTCACAACAGAGTTAGGCATGGCCAAACAGGCATTCTGTTTGGAGATGGAAACCATCTCTTTCTTTCCTCTATAACTTCTCTCCTGAACAAATTACAAATCTTGTATTTCTTTTGCTTGTGTCCTTGGTATCTTATTTATTTTTCTTAATCTTATTTATTTAAGCTGTCTTTTTGTTGTTGTGTTTCTTTGAAGAAAGTTATAAAAGATGTCCTAGTAGAGAGTTTGTACCCCTGTATGAGCCTATATGGACAGCACATATGCAGCTATAGTCATTAATTACATTCAAGAACACAAAACCCCTCTTATCTGCAGCCAAGAACTCATTGGCACTCCAAATTTGTTTATTTGATAGTAAAGTAGGCAAAAGAGCCTGGGTTTGCATTTAGTTTTATATGTCAGCTGTCACATATATTAACTGCTGTTGTAGCAATCAAGCCTTGTAATACCTGACTTTGAGGAAACTTTATTCTTAACAGAATTCACTCTGAAGGTTGCTAATGACAACCCACCTGTGCCATATATACAGGGAATTAGGTGCCTAAAAAGGCTGTCATGAAAGTCTGAACATTCAGCTGTTTAACTAAGAAAAGGGAAAAGTGTAGGATATATCCCAGCCCAGCAGAGCAGACAAACCTTAATGCATTGATGTGAGTTTTGGAACCTCTTAATCCCACGAGTATAATAGGCAAGAACTCTACCTTCAAGGCTCATGGTTTCCCAACATGCAAAGTGTGAAGCAGTGGTAGGGTCTCCCAGCGTTGAAAAGCTCAGGGGTGAATCCTCTTCCATCATGACAAGACCAAATCTACACCTTCTGCCTCACAGGGATGAGCAGGTTGACCTCCAGGCGCAGTGACCGCCTACCATTGCCTGCAGAGATCTCTTAAATGACCACTTTAGCACTGGTGCCCACCTTTGATAGAGGAAAACTATATCCATTTTCGAGAGCACATGTTTCCATGGATTTTCTTATTATCCGTAGTAAAGCTTAGGATTTCTTAAAGTATGTCTTTGGGTTTTTGTAGTTGTTGTTTGGTGGTGGTGGTGAATTTTTTGTTTGTTTGTTTTGGTTGGTTGTTGTTTCTTTTGCTTTTGCCTTTGCTTTTGCTTTCCTCTTTTTAATTCTTCCCTATTATAGCAGTAAACTTTGTCTGGATACTAATTAATACTATCTGGGAACTGTAAAATTATAAAAGTGACTTTCACAGTAAAGGAAGTGGCTGATTATCTGTTCAACTGTGAGCAACCTCATTTTTTAAGAAACACTGAATTCTCCACATAGTAATAAGAAAAAAATCCTTGCACAAAGAAAGTATTTATGAGTAATTGAGACATTGCATAGCTCTAAATGTTTTTTTGCTTTTAAATTTGTTTATATAAACTTTTTTTTTGTTTTATTTATATGCTTTATTTAGTATATGGCATGCACAAAACAAGAAAATGTAATTAAAAGAATCTTGAAGGAATGAGAAAGAGGAAAAAAAAAAATAAAGACTGCATGACCTTTAAAACATGTTTCTGCCTTAGACACTGAACAACAAAATGTTCTTGCATTCTTATACATTCATAGAGCCTCAGGCAGTTCCAATACAGATTTTTTCTGTACCGTGCACTTTCCTACAAATCAGTAATTGAGGGTTGTTACAGTGTACAAAGTCCTGGTAATTTAACATTTTCTGCAAATGTCAGCAGAGCGTAATTCTGTTCCTGCAGGTCACAAGGTCTTTTATACAGCATCTAGCCTAAAATGGTGATGCTGTAAGAAACCAAGAGGAAAAGCAACAGAAAGCCTCTTGCTTGGTCTAAAATTAAGGAAAGCTGCTTTGACATGTATTTACACAACAGTGTTGCCCAATATCAATAGCCTGAAATTAGCTACTGTTTACAGTAACAACACTAGTTAATGGGTATGACACCAGGAGGAAGCATTTGAGGTTGTAGTCACTTATCTAACTACATTAATTAACCACGATTTAAACACTATGACTAGTGAGAAGAACAATTATGTGACTCAGAAATTTGTCTTCACCCTTTGAATAGACAATTATCCAAGCCTTCAGTAAAAAAAAAAAAAAAAAAAAAAAAAGATGACACAAAAAGTGAATTGTATGACTTGAGAATATAAAAAGGTTAAAATCATTAAAGTAGTATCAACAACATTAAACAGAATCAGAGTGGGAAGACAGTATTCACAAGTATGATTTATGCAATTCTGAGTTTTGATAGACATTTGTGTGGAAAACAGATACAACTAGATCTGTGGCATTGATTTATAATTTAAACACTCAGCAGGATTTTTCTTCAAGTTGGAGTTGGGAACAGATGAAGAATGAACCTTTTCACAACTGGGTGCTGTGGTACCTCTTCAGTAACACCCCCATTGCTTACTACGAGATTCCGCTTTTCAAGGCAAATTTAATTGGTGGAAATATTAATAGTTTAGTTAAAGTGGAGCCCACTCCCAAGAATCACAGACGTTTGGTTTCAGAAGACAAGAGTGCTGAAGATGTGCATGATGCTCTCTGAAGTCACACCTTGCCCAACAAATTTGTGACTGTGGCTCACTTCCCAGTCAGGCAATAGTCCTGTGTCCTGAATCCATCCCGGGATGCTATACAGGTATGTAACAGCTTCAGAGCCCCTGACCCTATAGCCTTGTTTCCATGACAAGGAAACCCATCTATGTCATCTAGGTGGGACCATAGCAACTTCCAGTAGATTTCTCCTCTCTGCAGTGATATGCCCAGGAACTGAGAGTTTCCATACATATTCTCCCAGCAGGAAAATTTAGTAGAGCCTTCAATATCCTGATATTGCTCAGAATAAGGCTGGAGCCCAAAGGCATAGAAACATGGAGATGCTCAAAATCATTGTGCTAACCATTAACGTAAAACTGGCAGTAAGCCATATCCCTAAGAACCTCCTCTATGTATATTATAAACACCTCCAGGGACGGTGACTCCACCACTTCTCTGGGCAGCCTGTTCCAATGCCTGACAGCCCTTTATGGGAAGAAATTTTTCCTAATATCCAATCTAAACCTCCCCTGGCACAACTTGAGGCCATTTCTTCTCATCCTATCCCTTGCTACTTGAAAGAAGAGACCAATACCCTCCATGATCCAACTTCCTTTCAGGTAGCTGTAGACAGCGATAAAGTCTCCCCTCAGCCTCCTTTTCTCCAGGCTGAACAGCCCCAGTTCCCTCAGCCACTCCTCACCAGACTTGTGCTCCAGGCCCCTCATCAGCCTCGTCACGCTCCTCTGATGCCTCTCCAGCACCTCAATGTCTTTCTTGTAGTGAGGGGCTAAAACTGACCCCAGGATTCAAGGTACGGCCTCACCAGCGCAGAGTACAGTGGCACAATTACTGCCCTGGTCTGCTGTTCTCACTATTTTTGACACATGTCAGAAAGCTGTTGGCCTTTTTGGCCACCCGAGCACATTGCTGATTCATGTTCAGCTGCTGTTGACTAACACCCCCAGATCCTTTTCCACCAGGCAGCTTTCCAGACATGCTTCCCCGAGCCTGTAGCGTTACACGTGGTTGCTGTGACCTAAATGAAGGACCTGTACCTTGGCCTTGTTGAACCTCATACAATTGGCTGCAGTCCATCAATCCAGCCTGTCCAGACCCCTCTGTAGAGCCTTCCTACCCTCCAGCAGATCAACACTCCCACCCAACATGGTATCATCTGCAAACTTACTGAGGGTGCACTCAATCCCCTCATCCAGATCACTGATAAGCTAAACAGAACTGGCCCCAATACCAAGTCCTGGGGAACACCACTTGTGACTGGCCACCAACTAGATTTTTCTTCTTTCTCCACAGCTCTTTGGGCCTAGTCTACCAGCCAGTTCTTTACCCAGTGAAGAGTATACCCATGTTGTAGAAGAGATAAATGTAGCTCCTGGACTGGAATGACTGAGTGTGCACCAGATGTTTTGCTTCATTATATTCTACTGAAAGAATGGTGATTGCTTATATATATTCCCTGAATAAATTTTAGCTTCATTTTTAGTGTGCTGAATGTCTGCATGTTAAACAGATATTAATATTAGTATTGAGGATCAACCTCTCTGAAATAATTTTTATTCAATTTGAAGAGTAATTTCAGTATGCATATACGTAGCAAGTTTGATCTTTGTACAATATAGAAGAGCTTGGGGGTATTGATGGACAAAAGATTGGACATGAGGTGGAAATATGCTTTTTCAACTGTGAAAGCTGCTCTATCCTGGGCTACGTCAAAAGGAACAGGCGGAGGGAGGTGATTCTGCCCCCCTCTTCTGCTCTGGTGAGACCCCCTGCAGTGCTGGCCCGGCTTTGGTTCCTCAACACAGGACAGACATGGACCTGTTGGAGAGGAGCCAGAGGAGCCACAGAAGTAATCTGAGACTGGAACAACTTGGCTGGGAGGACAGACTGAGAGAGCTGGGGTTGATCAGCCTGGAGAAGAAAAGGCTCCTGGGAGACCATATTGCAGACTTTCAGTACTTAAAAAGGGCCAATAAGAAAGATGGTGACAGACTTTTTAACAGGGCCTGTTGTGATAGGACAAGGGATCATGGTTTTAAACTAAAATAGGGGAGATTCAGGTTAAGCATGGAAAAGAAATTTTTTACACTGAGGGTGGTGAAAGCCTGTCCCAGGTTGGCCAGAGAGGTGGTGGATGAACCATCCCTGGAGACATCCCAGGCCAGGCTGGATGGGGTTCTGAGCAACCTGAGCTGGTGAAGATGTCCCTGCTCATGGCAGGGGTTGGACTAGATGAGCTTTGAAGTTCCCTACCAAGCCAAGCTATTCTATGATTCTATGATAACGTGTCAAACTGGCTGAATTCAACCTGAATTCAACTTGTTTCTTGTTTAAACACAGACAAGAGCCTTAAAATAGACTGCAAGGCAGAGGAACAAAAAGATGATAGGTATGTGTGAATCAACTTTTCTGGAAGGACAGTGTGCTCTGGAAGAACGTGTTGCTCTTTGAGCTTCCACTGAGTAATACTTTTCTTATTTTGCATTCTGTTTTCCATAAATAGTGACACTTAGATTTAAAAGTTAGATGAAAGAAGATACTTATCCTCACACAAGCAGAATGGGGACAACCTGCGTGGTGGTTTTTTTGCCTTTTCCCTTGATGTGTTGCATCATTTTCTAATTATCTCTTTAGCCGGAATTTTTTATTTCAACATACTTAAGAGGCTTAACTGTTTTCAGTAACTGATGCATGCAGACTACTGCATTTGTCACAGATTTCTGGTAAATACTTTCTGCTTTACAGTCCTTTGTATCTTGTGAAATTTGAAACACATCTACTTATGTGTTTCTCTGTTGATGAATATTTCATCTTGCCAGACATTTTTGATAGCTTAGATGAGCCATAAACTACTCAAACTGTTAATGGCTTGATGAAATGCAAACCTCAGCAGCCAGGTTTGTACTTGTTGGCACATCAGGCTTATGAACTTGGTCCCTTATACAGTAGCAGCCTCTGGAGCTTAGGGGAATGCCATTGGCAGCTTTGGGGATGTGGTAAGGCTACTGCATGTTTGACTTCTGGAAAATAAAATAAAAATTCTGTAAAATGCATTGCTCCAAACCATCCTTCACACATCAGTAATACAATGATTTTCAGTTTGCTCTTCTTTCACTTCCTATATATATCCAATGGCACTAAAGCGAATGTTTATGCCATTAAATTCAATTATTTAAACACTGATAGACACATTTGTTCTAGTAACTAACCTATTCAAATAGTCAGGAGAACATTACAATTTGAGCCAAGCATTATTTGGTTTCCGTCTCTCTTAAGAGAATCCGTGAAAATAAATGAAAAGAAAATTCATTTCTACTCTGTTGTTTGAATGGAGTGGTATCCTCTACAGTTTATATCATTATTTAATGGTATATTTCATTTATTCTTATTATCTTGGTATAGTTCATGTGTGAACCTTACGTGTTTCTGTCCTCTGCAATGCTGTCTGTTGTTTTTCACAGTGACAGATTTCCTGCCCCCAGGCTTACATTTGTTTTTAATCCCATAGCAACATAAGATTAAAGATAAAATGTTAATTTTGAAAGATGTGCACCTAAAAATTATATTTATATCCTAAGGCAATTACAGAGAACAAAGATATTGATGCTCACTGGGATCTTCTGCAACTCTGATCACTATATGTGTCTGGAAGGTTTAAGTTACCATATGCAATACAGGAACTAGGGAAGCATTTTCTTGTAAAATTAGACTGTAAAACTACTTGTAACCATGCTAAACTAGCATGTGGACAAACTCTCTCTTTCATGGCTCCTTAAAACTCTGAAGAGAGAATGTTCACTCCTAAAATGCAGGAACTTCTTTTAAAGCCTTAATATTTATTTAAATTCCTATTACAGACACTTAGAGAGACAAGTTTTGACATTTGTAGCAACAAGGAAAATCTGGTATAAAACAAAATCAAATACTATTTCTCTAAGTGAAAATGCAATAATTTCCCAATTCATTCAACTGCAAGTTTGTGTTGCAGATTGAGAACTCAGATATTAATCTAAAACCTGAGTTAAATGTTTGGCTAGGTTGCAGTGAAATCAGGTAGTTGACCTAGCATATTATTGTACAGAGTTTAATCCAGCAAAAATAAAGCTGTAGAAGGACTTGCAAATTACTTAGAATTTTCCAGCATTTCAACGTCTTTGTCTCTCATTTTTCCTCCCCTGACTCTTGATACAAGAATGCATTAAGACAGAACTAAAATGACATACTGGTCCCTCAGCAGAAGGTTACATCCTTGTTCTTGCCACTCTACCTCATGGGAGTATTTCCATTGAAGCTGCAGTATTCCTAAATGGCAATTTAATTCATAGTTTTGAAGGACATAAAAGACTATTATCCTTTAGTTTAACTTGTTACACGGCCACAGAATTATAATCAGTAATTATTTTTGAAACACTTCCCATCTCCTTTTCAGTATTTGTCCTCCAATGTGTGTCTATGCAGCTGGTTGCAGACAGGCTCTGCAAGCCCTTTGTACCAGTGCTGGTCTATAGTTGTTAACCCACCACAGTGCTTGTGCTAATAAAATCAGCCAAGTAGCTGAATGTATTATCTGAGGTTTGTTACCACACTAATGCAGTTGAATGGCTGCTAATTGCATTTTGTTAGCTGAGGACTTGGGCGGGGTGATGAATAACTGCTTGCAATTGAACTTATAAACATGCCTTCAGTCCTTAATTTCATGAACGAGCACAATATTTTCAGAATTTAGGTCCTGAGCTGTCCCACCTAACATGAAATAAATCCGGACAGCTCAGAATGCAAAATCTGACAGACTTTTAGCCTTAAACCTTCTTTCTTTTAGACATGATTGACTGACGCAGGGCATGTTCAAATGAGTGCAATGACACAATTTCTGTAAATAATCTTAATAAACAACATTTATTTCCATATGTATACATGGATATTGAAACTTTCTACAGGCTTACCAATTCCTTTTCTCAGACCCAGGCAGGTTAGGAACCTGTGAAAAATCTAAAAACATTGTCCAAAATGATAGGCCAAGACTATTCTGTCTTCTGGAAAGAGAAGCTTATATGGGTTTTGTTTCTTTGTTGTTTTGTTGCTTTGTTTTGCCCTTTTTTCTTTTTTTTTTTTTTTTTTTGGGGGGGAAGTTTGTGTGTTTGTGTATTTTGTGGGGTTTTGTTTGTTCATTTGTTATTTTGTTTTCTAAAGAAATTTGAACAGGAAGCATATACTATACTTTTACAATAGTATGTACATTGTCTCAATAATAAAGACTTTAATTGAATACATGCAGTGAAATTTTAGGTTTACTGAAGGCAGTGGCAGAACTGAAACTGAGACCAGCTAAAGTGAAACTTACTCTTGCAGATACATTTCAACTAAGATTTAGTGCTCCCACTCTGCAAATAAACCAACAGCATTAATCTCAGGCATTTCCATAAAAATCAGGAGAGTGTGGTACTAATTTACTGTGTTTCATTTATGAGAAAATATGATCCTTGGCTTAATAATCTGCTGATTTAATTCACCCTATAAAGTGGGCACAGTTTTTCAGAGGACAACTTCCAAACATCTTTCCATGTTAGAAAAAATTTCTAGGTCTGAGCAATCTTTAGTAAAAAAATAGAAATCTTTGGATATTATCTGAGGTCCACTACAGCTGAAAGTCCTTTGTCTACAGAGTCTATAGTGGTGTATAGTCAGGAATAAGTCTGTTGTTGCATAAAATACTATTTACACTGCGTTACCTTACTGTGGATTTGGGGATCTCACTGCTTTCTCTGGAGGATGAGGATGTTCTCCACTGTACACTATCTCTGCCACTCTTCCCAGATGAAACAGTCAGATCTTTACTGTGGTGCTGGTTTTCGCAGCTGAGGTTTTTTGTATCTCTTGTGAGGACTTATTTTCTTTTCTATTTTCACCTGTAATAAAATTTTCTGTCCCATAGTACTAACACTGAATGAAAAGATAAACACCTCCCAGTTGCGGTATGGGTCCTCATTCACAGACCACAGAGGATTGCAATGCAACATTCAATGTGTGTCAATGTGCAGCTGGTTTCTGAGTGTGGCACTAAGGAAGAAACCACACAGAGGGAATCCCTCTTCCTTGGTCCTCCACCCCCTGATGCAGGTTGAGGCTGCAGAATATGTGGAGGAGGACTAGGAAGATCACACATCAGCCTTGGGAAGCATTTTTTTTTTTTGCTATTGAAATCCAAATATGTAATGCTACTCAACACCCTACTAGAGGTCTTGAGACAAGTACCTGGAGGAGTATTTGTGCCTGAGGACTTTTCTAAATTAATTTGAAATATTTCTCATAGAGGAATAGGGAATATGCAATTAATTCCTTGTAAGTGTGGCTGTGTAATAGCTCTTACATTGGCATGGGGGAAGATAACAGCCTCTGAGGCCTCTGTATTATTTTGATACAACCTGTTTAACGTATTTAAAGTGTCTCCTACTGAAAAATAATATCTTCTGTGTCTGTGTAATGTTTTCTGGAAGACTGTGAACCTTTCCAAAGTGATTCAGGTAATTAATGTAGGATACTGTATTTTTGTATTGTATTTAGTATATGCGATGCCACCATCAGATTAATATCTAATAATAGCTGCTCTTTCCAAGCCTATAAGCACAGAGTACTGCAATTATCATACTAATAGGTAGTTTATGAACTGTGTGCATTTTAATATGTGTCATTCAAATTAGACCCTTGTTATTTTTTGGTAGGATAACTGCAAAGACCTAATTGTCTAGGAGTTGAAAAATACTGATCAAAAATCTAGAAATGCAGGGATATATGCAAAGAACACATTTTGAACATAGCAATAAACAAGGCAGGAATGACAGGCAATATTCACTATTAGTGTATTTGCTCTGTTAGAGTTTCCCTTCAGCATGATCTTCCAATGTGCTTCAGTTGACTTATATTTAGATTTATTAAAGTTCAATTCCGAGGCACTTCTTCATAAAATTAGGCTTAGCAAAGACTACTAAACTGTCTGGACAACTACTTCAAAGTGAACAAAACTTGCTTTAAGGTTCTAAGTTTTAAAACTTTTGCTTTACTCTGAAATCAACTTGTCTACTCAGTAACTTTTACTGAAGACAAAGTTACTTATATTCACCAGTCTCTTGACTATCCACACTACCCAGCAATCCCAAAGGTTTGTTTGAAGAAAATTTTTATTAAACCAAAGACAAATTTAAGAGTTACTTCTTGTAATAAAGAGTTCTGCTGCTCTCCTCACTGTGTTTTTGATGAAATCCCTTGATTTCTGTGTCCTCATCAATAACATATGCAGCACAATAAAGTCACTGTAAATAAAAAATTGGAGTAATCACTGTTGGCTGCAATTAATTTTAGAAGAGCTATAGAAGGCAAAGAATCCTTTTTGTTTGTTTGTTTTAAGCCCTATATGTAAAGACAGTACCAATTAACAGTTAACCATGGAAGACTACAGTGGGTTGACCTTGTCCATCTGCCAGACATCCACTCAGACACTCTCTTATTTTCCATCTTTGACAAAACAGAGGAAGAAAATAAGATGAAAAGATCATTTGTTTAGATAAAGACAGGAGGATCATTTACCAGTTGCTGTCACACGAAAAACAGACTCCAATCAGGGAAAATTAATTTAATATATTGTCAAAAAAAAATATAGTTGAATGTTGAGCAACAAAGACAAAAAAACCAACAAAGTACCTTCTCTCCATCCTACATTTCTTGGCAGGCTCAACTTCCCTGCTTCATTCTCAACTCCTCTACTGTCTTCTCCTATCAAGTGCCACAGGAGGATAAGAAATGGAAGTTGTAGTTGGTCCGTAACAACTCCTCTCTGACACTCTTTCCTCTTTGTAAACTTTTGCAATATTTTTTGCTTCAGTTTACTGTAATATGTCCCACTATTTACATTTTTCACAATGTTGCACTGGACACACTTACCCTGTGTAATTCAGTTCAATTTGCAAAATACTGTTGTTCAGAGTAGCTGAATATCATGATAGAAAAGAAGTATTTGGAGACTGGTAACATGCTGGTATAAATGGCTGTGAGTTTTGAAGCAATCTAAAGATTTTAGGAATATCAATTATTCTGAAATTCAGTAAGCATAGATGACCAGTTAGCTCCAATTCATTTGAAAAATCACAACAATAATCTTATATTTACTTGTTCCAGGAGAAGCAGTTTTTCCTTGGAAAGGAAAAAATGTCAGAGACCCCTAAGTCTAATTTAAGTTTCTTCGGTGAAGTAGAAATTAGGGGACTTAATTTTCTGATAGCTGACTTCTTCAGTACTCTCCACATTTTATCTATCCATGCATTTCATTCCTACTTTATGGAAGATTAAATAATTCTTAAAACTGAAGGCTATGAAGACACTTATTTTTCAGTATGTAGCCACCAGTCCTGCCACAAGTCTCCATTGAACACAAAAGGTATACAGTCACTCACTGGTTAAATCCAATACAAATGAATTTTCACCTGTTCTAAATATAAATATTGCTTGCAAATCTGTTTTTAATCCACGACATATGTATTCAGACATGGTGAAAGATATTTCAAGATTCTTACTGCTAGGTCAGGTCTAAACAAAAAATACAATAAAACTTGGGTTTTATTGAAACTGGGAGCCTTTAAGTGAAATGAGTTCTCCTCACCTTCATACCTTATTAATAATTTCCACTCATGAGAAATAACTGTAAAATGTTACCTTTCTGAATAAGAAGTATTTACAGCCTGTTTTCTGGGAAAAAACAAATAGTGGACAAAGTGGAAAGCCAGTTCAAATATGTATTTGAAATATTGTATTTTTATTGATGATAAATCTTCCCCTTCTCCTATGTCCTATATGTATATATATACACACATATATATATGTATACACACACACATATATATATGTGTATATATATATGTGTGTGTATATATATGTGTCTGTGTGTATATATATATATACACATATATATATATAAGTAAATAAGTCCTGAATAAATTTCAGAATAGTTTGGAAAAGGAATTCTGCAGTTTTTCTAACCATTGTCATACCTGGCATAAATAATATTGTAGACCTATGCTAGTCTTTATCTTGACTCTAAAAATTTCTCAGCAAGTTATAAACAGTGATTCTCATCTCTGAGTGAACACATTAAGAGTTTTTAAATGCAATCATTGTGAACAAGACAATTTAGGAAATTGAATTACGAAAGACAAGGGTAGTGGAGGGAAAGATAAGAAGTAATACCACAAATGAAATGACTTAATACATACTTCAGCTATATCAGTATTTTCTAGACACCTGCCTTAAATTTGAGAAAAAGCAAGAAAAGTTCTGTATATGTATGTTTCAATACCTATTTTTAACATTTTAATATCAGAACTGGAGTAAAATTATGACAATGTTAACAACCTGTTCAAATCTCTGTTAAAAAATAAATCTGAAAGGTGCAGGAAAAAAAAAAAACAAACATGACTGGCTATGCTTTGTGTATTGGGCTACTAAAAAAAAAGGAGTATAATATAAGTAGAAATTGTTCCATTGTAGTTAATACTTACACGAATAAAGAAAAAATGCCAACACAATGAGCTACCTGGACGAATTACTTTGCCAGTGTATTTTGTAATAAAGATGAAAGATGAAATGATATTGTAGACTAAAAATGTTAGCAATGTATATTACTTGTTCCTAATATCACAGCTAATACTCATACAATCGTATTCAACAGGATTAATGTCTGCAACTGCAAACCACTGTATTTTATTGTGTGAAGTCATGACACTATTTAATGACTAGCCGGGTAGTCAAAACCTGTGGCTTATATTTAGCATAATGTGGTTCCTTTTTTTTTTTTTTCTTTTATTTTATTAAGACTTCTGTTAGCATACGCTATTATTCTTGACTAGAAATTTCATCTTCAGGAGTGAGCAGGAGGTATTCTTTCAAATTACCATCAGCAAGTAATAAACAATATCAGAGAATGTGTTCATGATCCATTGTAATACAACTGCTAATTTTTTTTATGAGGTAGGGAAAAAAGAGTGTCACTCTGAAGCACATAGTCTTATAAAACTGGTCATTTTTTCATTTAATATCTGTCACTTTCTGATTGAATCACTTTGCAGAGAAAGTTCCTAGAAATATTTTGTTCATCTGAGTATAACTAAGATAATAATTTGAGGACTGAAAGGTGTAAAAATAAATTAGGCAACAAAAAAGTGTCAATAATTCAGAAATCTATCAAATTCCTAATTTGTCATCTCTTAATTGCTTAAAACTATGTCTCCATAAGCATTTATAGAAAGGACCTGAGAAACAGAACAGTTTACAAACCTGTAAGATAGTTTTGTTTTTTTTCCGTTTGAGCTTTGACCTCCTTAATTCTCCTTAATTTTTGCTTTTTTTTTTTTTTTTTTTTTCCCTCCGAGTAAATACATAGAAACAGCAAATAATTTCTGTGTACTGGTTGAAATTGACAGGGTGATGTTTTACAGTATTTAATTAAAAAAAAATACAAATTATGTGATGTATGTAAGAATATGTAAGTTCCTCCACACAGGTTTTTTTTTAAAACATATTGTGCAGTTTTCAAATTCATTTGTCATGAAGAAATAATCTCGGAGGTATCAAGTGCCTAAAATTTTAGTGTTTATAAGTAGATGGACAGAGGACAGATCTACTATGGGTATGTCTTTCCTAGTCAATTAATATTTCCTGGGACTATTTTATGGCACAGAGATAAACTGTGTTTGTGCTACCAAACATAAACCATACTCTGCTCTTGCTTGTGCTAATTTCTGGACTTTGGTCTTATTTTTGAGATATTAATTGGCTCAGAAAAATTAAAAAACCCAGGAAGAGAATGGTAAAGTGTCCTCCCCTTTTATTTTTCGTTACAGTTTTGGGCCATGCAGATCGAGAGGAGAGGAGAGGAGAGGAGAGGAGAGGAGAGGAGAGGAGAGGAGAGGAGAGGAGAGGAGAGGAGAGGAGAGGAGAGGAGAGGAGAAGGGAGAGGAGAGGAGAAGGGAGAGGAGAGGGGAAGGGAGAGGAGAGGGGAAGGGAGAGGAGAGGAGAGGAGAGGAGAGGAGAGGAGAGGAGAGGAGAGGAGAGGAGAGGAGAGGAGAGGAGAGGAGAGGAGAGGAGAGGAGAGGAGAGGAGAGGAGAGGAGAGGGGAGGGGAGGGGAGGGGAGGGGAGGGGAGGGGAGGGGAGGGGAGGGGAGGGGAGGGGAGGGGAGGGGAGGGGAGGGGAGGGGAGGGGAGGGGAGGGGAGGGGAGGGGAGGGGAGGGGAGGGGAGGGGAGGGGAGGGGAGGGGAGGGGAGGGGAGGGGAGGGGAGGGGAGGGGGAGAGACTTAAGAATAAATTTTGGAAAGCATTTGATGTTCTCGACCAAAACTATGATGTACATAATCATACAATATGGAAGTAGAGTAGACAATATAGAATGCCAACGACAGTGTTTAAAAATGAATATAGTAGACGTAAAAGGTTGAATCATAAACTAGTGTGACCAACCAGAAAACACGTGCAGTGGAAGAAGGCTCAAAGAAGACAGGAAAGGGCAATGTACTCATGAAACACAGAAGACCAGTCATAAAGGAACGTGGATGTAACACGAAGGAGACCCGATGATAGGTTGTGTTATAGATGAAAGGCTACGCATGTTGACCAGGTCAAGTGGTTGCACTGATGTCATTCGCTACAATAATCAGTAGATAGCATTATCACCCTAACCACACAGACCTAGGATGGGGATAGTGTGTATGTGGCTCAGCCCAACATAGATTCGAAAATTAAACAGCCAACAAAATGAACCTTGAAGAGAGCAATGGGTGACTTCAATCTAGATGTTCCTTCCTCATGACTGGGGGCATGCAACATCTTGATGGTGAGCATATACAGACTGGTACAGGGAATAACATTTGCGTTGTGCTCTGGGTATATGTTGCAATCGCTACAGAGTACTTGTGTTGTGATTTCAGTGCACTGTAACACTGCTCTGAATCAAAATCCTGTGTACTGTCAAAAATCTCCAGATGAATAAATTTGGCATTAAACTTTAAACCTTCCTCATGTAGAATACCTAAAAGAACCTGCTCAGAGAGCATTGGACTCACAGATGGAAGATAAGACAGGAGGTGCTTGCAGTGAACAGAAAAATGAATATCTGAGTATTCTAAATAACAAAAAGAGGTCAAGTCAGAAAAAAAAGTGCAGATAAGAAAATATATAATTTATCAACTTTAATTTCCATATTATGTTTACTTAAAAAAATATTAGTCTTGGTTTCATATTTGTTTTTTGACAATGAACAAGTGAAGAGGGAGATTTCAGAATTGAAAAGCTATCATTAATTACAAAAGATGTATAAAAGTAGATATTCCACAGACATACACCTCATTAACCTGTGCACCATCCCATTAACCTAAATGCAGGAAAGCTCACCAGGAGGTGAACAAACAAGGATATTTTGTCTTTGGGCAATAAGCAACTTTAACAGATGAATACTAATATTTTAATATAATTTCCCAGATGGATATCCTGCATTACCATAAATATTAAGGAAAAGGAAGGACAGAATATTATTTCAGTGAAAACATAGTTTTTGCAAGATCATAACTTAAGCTCATTTTTTAATATTTTATGTACTCAGAGAATTGACTCACTGACACTATGAACAATTTTAGATAAACAAATGTCAGCTGAATTTCCTCAGTATACCCACCCGCTCCATTCAAAATCAGAACATGCATCCAGTAGGCTCCTCAGGTCAAAGTGTGGGTGTATCATTTATATAAAACAAGGCCCCAGGGTGAAAAATCAGACCATTATTGGCAGCTTCTTTGTCTCTGCAGTAGCCAATTATAGTGAGACTGTACATGACACTTTGTTTGTACATCTATTTAGCACAAATTCATGATAAAGATTTTAATGACTACAATAACAACTACAAAGAGAGAGATTAATAACAAGGACTCATGATACAAACAACCTTATTGTTGAGACAATCAACAACTTGAATCTCTGCAAGATTCAAGAGAAGGAAGTGCATCCCATTAAAAATGAATTAAATGCATTATTGTCTGACATGACTGAACAAACACACCAGACATTTAGCGAATTTGATACTGGCTGGACAAAAGGACAATTTTAATACCAGTTTTCAGTTACCAGGATTGCTTGAATGACCTTAAAAGCATAAAAATAATAATAACAATATATTTCATGTCACATTGCAAATATTCAAGTTATACAGTATTTTTTCAATTACAAAGTTATATTTCAGGTTAGGATATGCACATGGACTTTTGGCATTTCCTACCATTTCCATCCTACTTGGTGGGACAGATTAATTTGTATGGCCAGGCCCAAAGTAAGACCAGACAAGGAAAAGTCCCTCTGTTACATGGTGGAAAGGTAACAATTTAGATCATCTGGGGAGAACAATGGGAATTGAAGGGACTATATAAAATGTGGTTTACAAAAAAGGTCTGGTGCTTCAACAGAGTGAAAATGCTACTCCAATTTCTCTGACAGCACCATAGCTTAGAAGATCTAATTTTTAAAACTTATTGTACATATTGAGAAACCAACAGTGCCCACTTACAGGTCTGAAAAAATAACTGTGTGTTTCTTCAACAGTAATTCAGTAATTCCCATTTCAGATAAACAAATTTCTTACAAATGATACACTGAAACAGAATAGAAATACTCAACCTTTGTTGTATCTGTGAATCTTATTTTGTCACGGCTTAAAACTTAAAATGCTAAAAATATTCATAATTTTAAGGAAAATATCTTTAACGGTGTTTCTTCTCAACCTGGCACTGAGGATTCCTAGGGAATTGTTCAGTGAATCTCTAGTACGGCTGATCTATTTTAATCTGTTCAGTAAAAACAACAACAACAACAACAAAATTTTATAGGAAAAATCTATGCAAATGTAAAGGAAACAAATTCAATGATATCCACTCAGAGTAGCTACCAGAAGTTAGTGAAGCTGTACTTTAAAAAAAAAAATAAAAAAAAAAAAAAATTGATTAATCCATTACAGCTTCCTCATATGAAGAAACTTGTTATTTTTTATTTATTAGATATTTATAAATAAACCAATGATATATTTTTAACAGATGAAAATAAACAGAAAAATATCTTATTTTGTGGTTACACAAGGTATGTTTTTAAAATGTATGTGGAACGTAAAAAACCTGAGTATCATTATATACGAGAAACATAGATTGTACTTTTTTCACATACCGCTTCACCTTCGGAATTTGTGATGAGGTAATTCTGGAACCAGACGTAGATGCAGATTACTGTGTTTTACATCTTCTAATGGATATTTTCCCTATTAACTTGTCTAATGGCTTTCTGAAGGCATTAATATTACTGGCATCCACAACATCCTGTGGCAATTAACTCCCCAATTTAATTATGCATTTTGTAAACTTCTTTTTTGTTTTAAACCATCTGCATGCTCATTTCATTTGATGCCCCCAGCCGCTATACATTGAGAAGTAGAGAATAACTGTAAATCATCGACATTCCCTGTACCATTCATCATTTTACTTACCTCTGTGATATCCCACATCAGTCTTCTTTTCCAGACTGAAGTCTTATTTTATTTTTATATACATACATACAGACATACATACATATATGTAGATATATAAAAAAATTGTATGTATATATGCTGGCTATCACCAATCATGACATCATTTTCCAGGTGCCTTAGTTTAGTTTCCAGGAGGATCTGTTCCATGATCTTGCTGAGCACAAAGGTGAGACTGACTGGCCTGTAGTTCCCCAGGTCTTCTTTTTTTTTCATTTTTAAAAATGAGGATTATGTTTCCCCTTTTCCAGGCAATGAGAACTTCAGTGAACTGCCACAACATCTCAGATATGATGGATAGTGTCAAGTACATCCACCAATTCCCTCAGGAGCCATGGATATATCTCATCAGGTCTCATGAGCTTGTGCACCTTCAGGTTCCTTAGATGATCTTAAACCTGATCTTCTCCTACAGTGGGCAGTTCTCCATTCTGCCATAGCTAATGGACACCTCAAAAACAACAAAAAATAAACAGCCACTTTGCAGTCCTCAAATATATGGATCTCTTTTTTGTGGATATTTTTTATTAGGGTCAGAGACTTGAAAGAGTGATTGTAAGCATGAAACAATTGCTTATGTTAAGTATATACAGTGGTGAGCTACAACTAACTTGTCAGGTAAACCAGCAACATACTCATCACACTCTGTGCAGTTTCTCACTAAATAGCTTCCATCGAGGCTGTCACCCAGACAAGGAAAGGTTGACTTCTGCTGCACCTTGGTATGAGCCAAATCTCTGCATTGCTGAGTTATCTTCCCCTCTCTGCTTGCTTTCTTAGCACTTTTTAATCTTATCATCTCTGGATCTTTGACAGTTCTACTTTATTTTCAGCTGTTACAAATTAGTATCCGCACTCTGGCCTCTCTTTGTTCCATGTTTTCTGAACTAGCAAGGCTTCAGATCCCTCATGCTCCCTTGGGGACAGACCAAAATGACAGTAGTTGCGGCTTCTCTTTCACTTATTTCCATACAAGTGGGACCTCAATCATGGCTTGACAGGACTTTATCTGAATGGTGGGACTGGCCACACACAGACCCACATGCCCAGCTTACTACAGGGGATGGGCACTCCGCAGGGTACGTGTCAACACCCTGCGGCAAGGTTTGGATATTTTGCATTAGTGATCCTGTGGCAAGTGCTGAGGAAATGTTTGCAGCTGGCAGATAATCAGACACACTCCTTTGGTCCTACTGAGAAATCTGAATTCTTAGAAGGTAGACATCTAAATAAGGTCATTTGTCTTCACAAAAATAAAAAAAATCTGGTCTTATTAGGTCCATTCCAGAGTGAACATATTGAAACAGCTCTAGGAATAGAAACATTTCAATATTTCAAGGGAACAACAGGGCTTGGAAACGCTGCAAGAACCTGGTTTTGAAGCCATGTGCTTAGTCTGTTCTTAGATGTGCATGCGAAAAAATGCTATTCAGACAACACAGACACTGTTTTATGCAATCTGGGAGCACTGTGTATCTTAAAACCTATTTTGCATAAATGCAGTCATATTTTAGAGCTATTATTATTTATTTAAATGTATGCACATATATTTTTCTGTGAATTTCAGGTGCCGAGGTTTGCAATTTTGCCTGGTGTCTGATTTAAAACCAAAATGAAATAAAGTGTTTCAGAAAGAAAATGAAAATGTAAGCAGATTTTTCCACTTGCAAAAATGGTATTTTCACATACTTTCATACCCTTCATTCTAGATTTTAACTTTGAACATCTTTGATTATTAAGGTTAAAGTAGACCATTTTATGATCTAAGTGGAGTTAGTTGAATAATAAAGTATTAAATAATTCAACAGCTTTACAATACAGAAGCTTATCACAGAGTAATTGAAAGATTAAGGTGCGGTCACTAATGACAATTCTCTGTGATTATATGTGAGGGTGTTTGAAGGACAATGTTGAATATCAGGAAGAAGAAACTTTTCATGTATATTGGAGGGTAAAGAAATAATATTGTTTTGTATTCAACTCTTAACTCATCAGATAAACAATTTTTGGCTGATACTTGGGTTTTCTGTAAAGTTAATTCCAACTTAAGTTTTTAAAAATGTCTTGTAACTGTATTCATTCTATCATAAGATTTTATAGCTTCAGAGCAAAAACATTAGGATTTAAAGAATATCGAAGGAAGGCAGAAAGTTGCTTAGGCATGGTGGATGTGAGCGCAGCCACAGAGCATGGCTATGTTGTCAGCACTATACAAGCGACAGAACAACATGTTCTGGATCTTGACAAGGTGCAAGCAGGATATTTTGGCTATCTTGGGGTAGCAGGGCCAGTTGTCATGACAAAGGAGCACTGTGTCTGCTGGTCCTTCAGGTGACAGAAAGAAGTTCACATGAACTTCCTTTGGGTCAGTGTTTGAAGGCCAGAAGTTAATACTGACTAGAGAAAGAAAAAAGGTGAGTTCATTTAACAAGACTCCACATACAGCATTGGGTGTGCTTTTTGCTACCAAGTACTGAATAAAATTGATGCATGCAAAACAGAAGCATGTTCTCTTTATACAGAACAATGCTGCCAAAAGAGAGTCAGAAACTGACCAGGCCATAAGTGTCATTGTTTCTACTGATCTATGAAAATCCATGAAGAAGTTTGATGATGGTGCCAGTGAAGATTACAGAGCACAGTTACAGTTTTAGCTTTCAGACTTTCAGGGTAATCTATCAATGTCTTTCACAGTTAGTCTTCCAGAATACTGAAGAGACATTTCATATTCACACATATTCCTATACCAGCTCACTAATTTTCTACCCAATCATTTTGAAAGCAGGTACAAATATACACTTTGACCTTCAAATACACTCACACAGACTGTTAACAATACTACCTTTAAACAAGTTCCATGCAGAGGAAAATATAATGTTCATTAACTACAATTTGCAGTTTCAGAACTACACTTGTCACATCTAAGTTCAGAAATATATTCTACCATTCAGCCCATGGTGGGAACAGTCAAATTATAGTACCTAATTTGTGTGCAAAAGACAGAAATGTTCTTATTAGCAGAGTAATATAGTAGATAGCAACAAGGAAAGACATAATACAGATGTGTTATATGCCATGTTCTTCCACTGCTTCTCTGGGTGACCTGAAAAATCTCTTTTTCTGCCTGTGTTTCCTAGCTCTAAAGTCAAGATTAAGACATAAAATACTTTAATTAATCAGATAAAAATCTACATATTAAAAACTAAATAAATAAATAATATAAAACCTAGATGCTTACAGACTATAGAGAATGTAATGATTGTTTTTTCTGACTTTACTGGAGCTTAGGTCCAGCTTAAATAGGGGCAGCACTGCATACATGTAGAAGGAATAACCTAGCCCTATAAATAATTTACCTAATCAAGGTGTTTAAAGGTTAGGGAGTGGCTGAGAAAGTGTGAGATCACAATTTTAGGGTGACACACCTCGTATCCAAAGTAAGTGCATTACTCTCTAATTCCTTCTTTTGGAAACAGTCCTAATCACTGTTTATATTGTGGTTCCATATATTCACTAAAAGCACGGCCTACATTTTCTTAAACTGTCTTCCGAATGATATGATAGAATAAGATTATGAATTGCACTTTGTTGGAAATTGCGCATTTGTATCAAGGTTAGAATATTTAAAAGCTAACTTGTATTCTTGATCAAATTTTACCATCTCCATCTGAAGAAAAATAAACATGCACTGGAATTTACAAATATAATGTGGCTTTGTGAAATAGAAGCCATAAGATACTTACTTTAAAAAATTGTCCTTTTAACATAACATTTCACCTAATAAATTGAGGTGCAGGTATTCTTCCTTATGCTTCGTATTAGAGATACTAAATAAGAGCTATGTCACATTAAAGAGCTCTGTATATAAGTAATGAAGCATAGCATGAGTTTTTCCAGAAAGATATCTCCTTCTTCAACTCTTCAATTTATGCAGCAGAATGAGCTAACAAGATACACAGCCCATAAAAACAGGTAGGCTTTAATATTGTTTTCTCACTACAACATCAAGCCATATTTCCATATTTACCATATCTGAAAATCATCACTGGAATGAAAAGTCAGAATCCCTTTTACAGAGGCAAAAATTACAGGTGTTACAGGTAAAGTACTAAATAAACCATTCTATTTTCTCTTTAAAAAATATGAGGGTAGTATATAATGTATTTCCGGGTAAACTTACGACATTTGAGAAAACTAACCACGTGGGACAAGAACAAGTATAATTAGGGTCAGCAACTGAATTGGTGCATATATTTAATTACCAGCTTATAAAATATTGATCCTTACATAGAAGAAAACAGACACAGTTACTCTACATCACAAGGGTTAAGAGATATCAAAATGTGCCTCCTTCCCAAGCCAGCAGAAGCTGGAAAATTTTCAAGATTCTCAAAATTAAAGAGAAACCTAATGGCTGGAGAGGCAGCTAAGGTGATGAGTTCCTTTGGAGCAGCAGGGTATTTCTAGGAGTCCCTTCAACACCTAGTGCTGCAGCAGAATCCACAGCTTTGGGTGAGGTGCACAAGATCCTCTATCACATTTGAGGAGAAGGAGCAAAAAAATCAGTGCACCAAGTAAACACTCATATTGATCTTCTAAAAATTCTGAGTGTAAGGGAACTTTTGATCACATGGGTATCAAAAATCAAGCTGCCAATGTAGGGTTAATTCAAGCACATCCCTCCTTTTGAATAGTCTGTTAATTTCTCATCCCTTTTTAAAATGACAAGTTAAGAGGGCAAAAGTTGACAAGGGTACTCAATAAGTTTTATCCATGCTGAGAAAAACAGCTGGAAAAACATGAACAATACCTGGATGCTCCCTAAAAAAATGATCTGAAGCAAACATAAAGTCTTTTCAAGGTGGCTTAAATGTTGTTCACAAGAGATTACAATTATCAAAGTATTATACTTATCATAGAAGAAAATAGGCTTTCAGGAAAGACTTAGCAAGTTGTCACCTTGAGGAAGTTCAGCTTAAGCTTTCTGATTAATATATCTGTAATGCAGCCAATGCACAAGCCTTTTATAAATCTGATTATTACTGTATCAAATAAATGGCTCATTTATCAGCCTTTGTGTAGCTTGGCTGTGTTCACATGCATGCCCATGGAAGATAATCACACAAAGCTTGCAACAAAACAAATTGATTTGTTCTAGCTGGTGCAGTAATTAGGAGAAACTGAGGGCAGGTTCAAAGGTTCACAATGTAAGAAGTAGTGAGTGCTCCACAAAGGAAAAATAAAAACAAAATTTTCCTGGCTGAAGAGTATTACCTACGTTAAATGCTTAAAGTGAAAATTAATTTCATGACAAACATTCAGAAAAAGCTAAAATACATATAAAAGCATGACTAATCTACTTGGTAATTGCCAAAAGCAGAAATAAATATTAGAATTTTTAAGATAGGCTTTTATAGACATTTTATAACAACGTCCACCCCATCATGTAACAAATCCTCCTGAGCAAGACTGTGGCATTAACTGACATTTCCGTATTTCTGTACAAAGAAATGTCATAATATGGCCTTCTCATTGCTTTACCACTCATACATTCATTGTGTGTTTCCACAGTAGTTTCTCATATTCTTTATCCGTACACCGTAAAAGACAAATGAAGCATGAAACTTCAGTAAAACCAAAATGAGAGATGAAACAAGACCTCCAAGGACACAACAGAAAAATCAGATGGGATGACAAATGACTGGAGACTAAGGGTCAGTATTCACCTTCCCTGACTTCCATTTAAAACCTTTTCCTATACCTTGCCCTGCTGATATCCCATTCCTACCATCTATAAGTACTTTTAAAGTTTTGAATGTATTAAACCATTTTCTCTGCCAGGAGATTTCTGAGGGTCCATAACCCACTCCTTCTCCAGGAGAACTTTGCTTTTTTATTATACAGTCTACTACATCCTTACTTTTCACTCTTCCTGTGAAATATTTTGTCAAGTTGTGCTCACTCAACCAGGTGGCTCAAATATCTCTACCAATAACCCATTCATTTTGTTATTTATTACTGAACATCTGCAAAAGTTACAAGCAAAAAAATGGAGCTCAGTTTAACTATGTGCTAGCTTTTGTGTGCACCTACAACGCAGAGGAACAAATGCTTGCCCAGGAAAGCAGTAAGTGGCAATATGTCGTAATATTTCACTTCTTGTGTACAGACTCTTTGGCTTCTTGCCTTCCACACCAGTGAGCTCAGAACACCATACTGAGTATTTGTTGTCTTTTAACATAAATAAATAAATAAAGATAAAAATCTTATTATCCTTCTCATACTTGCTATTGATATTTTATTGGGTCTTTCTACTGATTTTTGCGACTGATATGCATTGCCATCAAATAACCACCCTTTATACACCTTTTTTTTTTTTTTTTTTTTTTTAAATGAATCATAGAAGATTTCACAGCTGCTTCTGAACAGGACAACTTCGTGACCAATGTAACAGTTGGAATTCTCTTTTGAGTATCTGATGGATCTCCTGAACTTCTTCCACTTTCTGTTTATGATTATCACTGCCTTGCCAGTATTCTGATAAAAGATTTCATTATATATTGTTTCTTTTTAAAAAATAAAAATTGCATTTTAGGTCCCATTCCTTGTGCACAACATACCTAAAATCTCAGTAATCACTGAAATCATGAACAAAATTGGGAAATTCAGTTGTTACTAGTTGTTAGCTGGTCTATTTGTGTCTCTTTCTCTAATTCTAAAAAAAGATGGAGAGGAACAGTGCCTTAACTGATGTAGTGCAATGTGATGCAATGATGTGATGCAATTCAAAGATCCAGAATAAATATCCCCATTTTATCAAGCTTATCTTCTGACCCAAGGCAAATAACTCCTAGTGAAACTGTTGATAAACTTCCCACCCTGGAATAGCCAATTTCTCCTTCAGAAAATCACCAATGGCCCCAAATCCACAGCTTGGACATATTCACCTCCCTGCTGGGACATGACTTCACCCAGCCTAGAAGCAGTTATAAAAAGTGTAATTATGAATGACGGAAATCCACTACTGAAGTGGTCTGTTCTTTCATGTTAATGTCAGCAACAAAAAAGTTACTTGGCAGTGTAGTCCTCTTTGATGTTGATAAAACAGAAAGATATGATTGAATTAGACTTTTCACTTCTCCATGAATATTGTCCTTCTCCAGCTTTGATTAGGTCCCCCTTTCTTGCTACTTCTTAGTGTCACCTGGACAAGGGAACTATGCACATCTGATGCTCTCCTTGGATCCTTTCTCTGCCTAATGAAAGGATTAATTCATATGATTACTTAATACATTATTTCTCCCCATAAAGACTCTAATCCCATGTTTTTCAAACATAATGAATGACCAGCGCCTTCACAGTATACCCTGTTCAATCCTGGGATGATGCCCACTTGTGCGGAAAGCCTGTAAGATAGCGATGAGTGGATGTTGCAATGCCTGCCTGTCACAGCTGGCTTTTTCCCAGACAGAAAGATTGTTCACCACCTTTCAAAAACAGTGTTTAGCTGGAGATTCTCAACTCTGAGGGACTACAGATAAGGAAGATCTGTTTTGCTCGTAACGCTGAGCAGGCAGCTCTTTTCTTTCGGGCACTTTTAGTGGATAAAGAAGAGATACAGCATCCCAAGGTGAGGTAGCACTGTGTTATAACAGAGATCTATGATGCTCCTCTAATCACTTTACTCTCCTTCTGTTTCTGTTTCTCCTGCCATCTGTTGACTGTAAATTTCTGAAACGTATTCCTCTCTTTCAGAACTTAAAGAGAAAGGAGTAAAGACATGAGAGATCTCAGAAATTGCCCCCAAATGGAAGAGCATGCCATCCATCAGATCGACAGAAGCTTGTAAAATAAACAGAAAGTCTTGGCTGTTCCTTAAAAAGAGGTGAACAAAGTAGAATAAATGTTTGTTTAGATGCTATGCTAGTACCATCCTGCATGACAAAAAGTGATTTAAAACAGCCCGTCACATGTTACCACAACAAAGAGTAAGCACACATGTAGTTGCATTCAGAAACACCTCTGCATGTCAGTGCTGCACCTTCTGACAGGTTTCTATCACTCATTACTCAAAGGCAGTGAGATCTCATGTTATCAACACAGGCAAGAAGATACAGAGCACCAAGTTTATAAGATGAATAGATTATATTACTTGAAACTTGTGAAATCTAATAGCCAATAAGCAAGGTGGCAGAGCTGACAAGCACAGGATAAAAAGCAGCTTGTTGGTTTGAATATAGCTGTGTAGAAATCTTCTTGCTGTTTGTCTGAATTCTCCTCTCACTGACCTATGCATTTCTGGAAACCATAGTGTGGCTAAATATTTAACTTTACAGGCATTTTAGCAGTGTTGGAAAATGAAGACAAATTACAAGCATTGGCAGCTATGTCATACATTCATGAGGCCTGTAATTGAGAGTGTTACTGCATTAATTGTGTATGTATGAATTCCAAACATCAGTCAGCCCCATGCATACTAGATGTTCTGTATGCATATTGGCAACATTAGGTAAATAATACGTCCATGGGATAAAATCTCTCTTACTTAATACTAATCACCAATTTCATATTTGGAGGTACCCAAAACCCCTAGCACTAATAGGCATACACAGCATGTTGTCATGTATAGAATAACAAAGATGTAAAAGCCATTGTGGTCAGCTTTGATTTGTTACTTTGTTATTTCTTTTTCTAAACTACTCTTAACAGGACCAAGGATTTGTGCTCTGAACTCTTTGGAAGGTGATACAAGCCAGCATTTTTTTCAGTGTGCCGGCTCTTTCTCCCCACCCCTCCAAAAAAACACAAGGTACAGCTAATTAGCTGATGTCACAGACTATCCTGCCTTACTCCTTTAGGTTAGCATAGTGTAGATCTATTTTCTTTGTTTATTTTGGAGTGTTTTGGTTGTGTTGTTGTTGTTGGTTGGTTGGTTGGTTTTGGTTTGATTTTAGTTTGTTTTGGGATATTTTTTTTGGATAGGATTTATAGAAACGAGACAAAAAATACTAACCTCAGAAGTGAGTTCAGTAGGTATTTAAGCAATGCCAAGATTAGATTTTCCTTCACTTCACCACAATAAATGAAGTATTTGGGATTTATTTCCTCTGTACAGGTTCAAACTCATCAGAAGGTTTATAAACTTAACCAGTAATCACTCACGGTATTGTGAAACACTTAGACTTCTTACATTGCTTTTGTACACAGTCTTTAAAAATCTGTTCATGTTAGAATTAAGTGGCAAAATAACAAACTTATAATTCTGGAGGAATTTTTAGATTCCAACTTAACCAGCTTAATGTGGCTTTAATTTGTAAATATCCATCTATCTGTCTGTCTGTCTATCTATCTATCTATCTATCTCTTTTTTTTTTTTTTTTCAATTTTTACTCCAGAGTTTTACAGATTTTAGTTGAGGTCTGTAGCTACTCCGTTCTCCAAAATATCAACAACTTGGGAAAATTGGCAAGCTCTCTAATGTGACCCAAATGACAAAAAACCCTATTTTATCTTATGGTCTTGAGAAACTTGTAGCAATCTATAATATTTGAAATGGAGTATAGTTTTCAGTAAGAAAGTTTAGTTAAGTTAGAGTGGATACACAGTGGTTTTAAAACTGGCAGAGGTTAGCATCTGTGTGTTAGCTATCATAACAAAATAAGCATTTTATTAAAAGCATGGATTGCTTTTAATAAATAAATTTGTGTTCTGGCCAAATGAACATAAACCACATGTGGTGTTTCACCCTTTGCTGTGTTTGTGACTGTCTCTATTATAAAGTACTGTCCATAATAAATGCTAAAGATAAACATACTTTAGCAGTATTTTGTAATGAAAAAGATCTGACATGGCAGGCAACAATGATTTCACAGATCAAATTTCACAGAGATATTATCTGACAGTTTCCTTTTCCCTAGGCTCACTTTTTTTTCCAAATAAAATTACTTTTTAATTATATTTTATTAGTTCTTTTCTAAAAGAAAATAAAAACAGTTTCTGCACAGGCTTAGTTATGCATTATAATTCAAAAATATTATCAGTGTTTAGAACTTTTTTTATATTAGCACCTATAAAAGGATAGCTCTTGGATCTTCAAAGTATTTCACTTCAAAATGTGTATTCTAGTTCTTGTTCTGCTAAAATTCACTTCTATGTAATTATTTTTTTTTTTGCCCAGGAACTGTTTGTAGGGCCCTGACACTGAACTGCATGCGATGCACTGTGAAACCTGTTTTACATATTTGTTATATTTCATAATTTTCTATGCAGTGCTAATGAATGGGTTCCAAAAGAGTCTAAGTAATTAAAGAGTGTAAGCACATGCTCAAAGGTGATAAAAGTTCAAGTCTGTTTATTAAGGGATAAATCCACAAAAGAATTAAAGAAGGTGAAGAATGAAGTGTCTAAATAAAAGCACAGAAGGTCACTTATTTCCTAAAGCCTTTTTTTATTTTTCACTGTGGCTTACTTAATGATAATCTTTTTCTGGTGGTGGGCTAGTATGAATGTATCTTTAATCTTGATGAAAGAGGCAAAGACCTGGTGGTAGAATGGTTGAATTTTAAAGGGCATTTTTAAATAGATTAGTCACACAAGTAGATTCCCATTAAAAAAAAAAATAAAAAAATATATATATACATGTATATATATATATATATATATATATATATATATATATATATAATGCTTAAGGATAATTAGTTCCCACTAGTTAGGAAGAAGGGAAGATCGATGTTCAGATTTCACCCTCTGGTCTGCTGGAGCATTGGGCAGCTGCACAGAACTTTCCTTTTAGGGCTGGTCTAAACTGTGGCATAGCTAAATGGTGAGAGGAGTTGGGCTATATGTATGCCTTTCTCCTTATCTGGTTTGTAATAACAGCAAGATAAATTTTATTCCTATCTCACTTCTTTTGCCTTTGGGCTCAACAAATAGATGTTGACCCTCAGCTCTCACATGCTGACTTTTTTATGGGTAACTTAAAAACTGGTTTTAATCTAAAGTTCCGCTAAGGTAGGGATTCTCATAGACAGGTTCATCAACTAGTTTTGTCATGATTTCCCAGCGCAGACTCACCTGTTTTCAAAGAGAGCTGCGATCCTCAGTGTTGTCATGCAGACACACCAACTAAGAATAAGCAGAAACAAAAGAGCAGAGAATGTATTGTAAATTTACATACTACTGAAGTTAAAATTAATCGCTTATGTTGTTTTTAGAAAAGTAAACTGAATTCTGGTATCATCTCCAAGACTGATGACAACATTATCTAAGCATCTGTATAACAGTTTGCTACTCTATTCTGTCATTACCAGAACAGAGGGTATTGATTTAATGACTGCATTATCTAGATTCTTCTGAGACAACTTTTTCGTTTCTTCATCAGACAGAATCAGTATTAGTTCAAGCACATTTAAAAAGAACTCACTTTTGACATTTTCTGGAAAAGGCTGTCATTCTAATACCATACATTAATCAAACAGTGATAATAAGATTCTAGAAAACTGTTTATTTTTCTACATAATAAGTGAATTATCACTGTAATGCAAGTCTGGCTACAAATGAATGGGCATTTTAAGCAAATAAACACTGTGAGATGACCTTCAGCCAAACAAGTTCACAGGATACGACACAGAAAGATGCCTACCTGCATTTTGCATTACCAAGTGTGACTTCTGACACAGTGTTACCTCTGGCAGGTATTGCAAGGAATTACCATGCTAGCTTCTCCCACAGGTTAGGGAGGAATTGTCAGAGGAAACATTCGTATCTCAGGGGCTTTGGAGATGGAAACACATTTTTTCATGAGATTGTCTCCAAAATGCCAGAAGCTATTGCTAATCTAGTCACTCATTCCCAGGTATTGTACTGAACTTCTTTGCCTCCACAGTTTGTCTTCCCTACTTGCTCTATTTAAATGTGGGGGTTTTGAGTTTTGTTGGTTTTGCTGTTGCTGAGGTTTTTCTGTTTGTTTTGTTTTGCTGTTTTTCTGTTTTGTTTTCTATGAATTACCTGCTGAATATCCTTGTTATCTTCCCACCACTTTCTCCAAAACAAGATAAAGATGCCTCACTTAACCTTGCAACACTTTGAACTGACTCCTTCGTTTTCATCTTTCATTTCTCTCAATTAGTTTAATACATGAGTGGGTCTAGGAATAGAAGGGAAGAAGAAAGAGCACTACGGAAAGGCATAAGCAGAAATAACCCTGCACTTATCCTGCTTATGCATCTCCCCAGTGTATTCTGACTTCATGATCACTGAAGCAACTGCTCACCTCTGTGGCCTTATAGCCCAGAAAATATGGCATTGCCTTTCCTGCAGGAAGCCAGAAGTTTGCTTTGAGGTAACCAGAGAATTTTTCTGGGCTTATGTTAATGTGCTGTACCAGCAATTGTCTAATTCTACTACTACAGTTAGTCTGAGCATCTGGAAGACTGTCGAAGACTATGTAGACAGCATGGTGGAGCACAGGCACGGGATGACAGCAGAGGACTTGAAGGAGCAGGCACAATATTGGAGATCCCAGGGATACAAAAAGCTCATCAGTAGTCAAGTGATGGTCAGCAGAGGAATGAGACCTGGGTAAACTGGGAGTAGCAAAGACGATACAGAACATTTACTCTATGTATAGAGACATCCAGCTCACTTTACACAGAAAACTGGGATGTAAGGTGAGACTGCAAACCTCTGATGAAAAAGGAAGGTATAGATCATGCTGCCAAATGCATCAAAATGCCTCTAGAAAGGATGACGATGACTCCTCATATCTCCCCAGCAGGCAGATGACATCTGCCAGAGGTCCCAGAGGTGAGTACAGCACCAGAAGAGAAGGAATAGAAAGTGTAACTTTTCTACATGTATAATTTCAATGGATTAAGCTGTTAAAGCTTCAGTTAGACTAATAATGAATTCTTGGCTCTGCACAGATAATGATTCGGTTTTTCCCATAAAAAAAGTGTTTGAGTGTAATGAACTGGCAGTAATTCAAGCAGTCTGTTTTGTGACTTGGATGCTACAAATTGGTAACACCTCTTGATGGCAGCTTCCACAGTAGGGCTGTAAATAAGTTTACTGATGTGACAAGCACTGTATCTTACCTGTAACTCACTGCAGGCATAGATGATGGCAGCTAGTGCTCAAAGTGAGCAAGACTTTCAGACAATTGTTCATCTAAATGTTTGTTGTTTGTTTTTTATTACAATACCAAGTAGCTGTGTTTTCCTTTTTGTATTGGCAATCACTTTTTTTTTTTTTTTTTCTCTCTTGGAAGAGAAGAGTCCAGTATCTAGTGCAGTGCCTCAGGGGTCAGTACTGGGGCCTGTATTATTCAATATATTCATCAACGATTTGGATGACGGAATAGAGTGTACTATCATCAAGTTTGCTGATGACACCCAGCTGGGAGGAATGGCTGACCCGCCAGAGGCTGTGCTGCCATCCAGAGACCTGGACAGGCTGGAGAGTTGGGTGGGGAAAAATTTAATGAAATATAACAAGGGCAAGTGCAGAGTCTTGCATCTGGGCAGGAACAACCCCAGGTTCCAGTATAAGTTGGGGAATGACCTGTTAGAGAGCAGTGTAGGGTAAAGGGACCTGGGAGTCCTGGGGGACAACAGGATGGCCATGAGCCAGCACTGTGCCCTTGTGGCCAGGAAGGCTAATGGTACCTGGGGTGGATTAGAAGGGGGGTGGTCAGTAGGTCAAGAGAGGTTCTCCTTCCCCTCTACTTGCCCTGCTGAGACCACAACAGAAATATCATGTCCGTTTGTGGGCCCCTCAGTTCCAGAAGGACAGGGAACTGCTGGAGAGAGTCCAGCGTAGGACAACAAAGATGCTGAAGGGAGTGGAGCATCTCCCGTGTGAGGAAAGGCTGAGGGAGCTGGGGCTCTTTATCTTGGCGAAGAGGAGACTGAGGGGTGACCTCATTAATGTTTACAAATATATAAAGGGTGAGTGTCATGAGGATGGAGCCAGGCTTTTCTAGGTGACAACCAACGGTAGGACAAGGGGTAATGGGTTCAAACTGGAACACAAAAGGTCCCACTTAAATTTGAGAAGAAACTTCTCAGTGAGGGTAACAGAGCACTGGAACATGTTGCCCAGGGAGGTTGTGGCGTCTCCTTCTCTGCAGACATTCAGTTGCTGCCTGAACACCTTCCTGTGTAACCTCATCTGTGTGTTCCTGCTCTGGCAGGGGGATTGTACTAGATGATCTTTTGAGGTCCCTTACAATCCCTAACATTCTGTGATTCTGTGGTAGATTGAAGAAGAAAGATTAAAAGCCAAACTATCTAGCTATATGCTTTTTCAAAATGTTATATGACTGACAGAGAAAAGAAAATGGTACTCTCAATCGTAAGGTTAATAAGCATTATTAAATAAATCAAAAGGATATAATCATACAACTGTTCTTATATTGGTAATGTAATTAATATTCTAGCCCTTGAAAATTATGTCTGATTACAGATTGCTTGCATATCGCTATAATTGTTTTTGCCTTTCTAGCTAACATAAGGAAAATTGATATTAACAAAAGCATCCATTTGTTTTACCACAGGTTTAATCTTTAACGAAGAATCTCATGCATCTCTGGTAATTATTCATTTCCATTATCAGTTTAGGAGTCAAACTATTTCGAGCAAAGCCCTATCTATGGAGCAACTTTAACTTCTAAACTAAGTGATGTCACTGGAGAGTTCGATCATTTGCAAATTGAAGCTTTGGATGCAGAATTAAAGAACAGCAGCTGCCAGTGACTGAGAGGAAAAGCACCATCAACCTTCATCAGTCTTTTTTTAGCAACAGAAGAGCACCATAATTGTTATTTCAAAGGAAAGTGCTGCAGTAAGCGATCATATCGGGGGAAGAGAACCAGCATAATCCTCTCATAGTATTACCAAATTATCTTTTCACTTTTTTTTGCAAGGAATTTATTGGAACATTTTGTTTCTGCCTTTCTTTAGAAAAATGTTAAGGGTATCCTAATTAGTTTTCCAGTCTGATGCCTTGAACTGAAGATGAGCTTGTGAATTGTGGTTTTAAAATATATTGTTAACATTTGTCTTTTTTGGATTAAAACCAAAACAAAACAGACAAAGCAAAAGGCAAGTCAATATCTCATGGAGTAACACACAGATTAAATTAACATTATTCTTTAAAACAAAGTCATCTCTGAGAAGCAAGACCTTGAGAGAAAACCAGAATGCTCCAATATGTGAAATGTTCAAGATTTCACTGTCAGATGCATAAGAAATAATTGAAGCAAATAGATGCCTCCCACATACCCATATTTGCCACACCCATATTTCTACTTTAAAGAGTAGAAAATTCTTCAGATCTTTTATAAAAAAATCCATTCAGATTCAAAATACACACATGAGCTTTCATCTGTTTAGAGAAAATTAACTTCATAATCCAAGAAATACAGTTTAGAAGACAAAGTTCCAACATGCTGCTTTCATAAAAAAACCAAAATGAAAACATCACCAAAAATAAAGAATGCTGAGTGAATAAAAATATGATGGCATATAGTGAACTATGATGCCCAGATTAAAGTTTTGAGAACATTAATGCATAGTTATGAATGTCTACAGATGTACATCACAAAAACAAACAAACAAACAAACAAACAAACAAAAAACCCCATCCAACATAGTAGGTAACTACTTTAATCTTTTGTTGTTGTGCTAAATTTGAAAATTTTCCTTCTGAGAAAACTTCTGCTTTTCCAGAAAAAATAAAACTTAATATTTGAGCTAACAGAATGAAACTTAACATTGAAGTTTTAATTAGAAATTTGATTGAATTAAATAATGATTAAAAATAATTTCAAAGTGGAAAATATATGATCCATTTTTCATTTTTTTAAATTTTAAGATAAATATTGATAAAATCAAAATTTTTCTATGAAACTTTACAATTTTTTACAGATAACTACACTTAGTGAGGAGCTTTGTATCAAGAAAATCTTCAGTGTGCTCTGTATCTGTATCTGTATGTGTTGTGCAGATATATTATATATCCCAATACTTCAATAGGTCCATAAAGGTGAACCTGATGAGGACTTTGGTTCTCTTCCAAAAGCTCCATTCTCCAGTGTTGAAGTTTGTAGCAGCTTTGTTATTTACTGTAATTATCAAAGACTGAGCATTTCTCAGGTCACTGTGGTTGACTTCTGTTGTTTTTTACAACTATACTGCTTTCAGATTCCATATTCCAGATCTCTGAATTTGACTTGCCTATTTTGAATGAATACGACACTTAAAAAACTTTTTTTTTTTCTTTTTAATATACTGCCAAGGTTCATCATCCCACTATATCAATCACAAGATAAATAGAAATTGTCAGTCATCATAACACTAAATGTCAATGTAGTAAATGAAAGCTTGTTTTATGACAGCGGGCAGCATCTGTTCTGTGGTGATGGCATTCAAATTTAAGCTATAATAGATTAGATAGAACAAAAATGTGTAATTAAAATTAACCTCTGATACTTTTACACACTTCCATAATTAATAAAAGCTGAACCTAAAACTCTCTCTTACTCTAATTGGCTTTGATTATAAAACCTCAGATCCGGATAGGTTTTGTTTTTCATTAATATGCATATTTCTCATTGCATGTACATTCCACATCATTTACTCCATATATTTTCACACCTGACAGTATGAATATCCTCCCCGTACTCATTCTAATTAGAAAGTATGCTTGAGACACCTGATAATAAACTAATGTCTCCACGGGTTTGAGTTCATTCTATATTTCAAAACAGATTTCACATATGACATAAATAGCTACCCATACACATTTAGAAGAGTAGAACATACTTATAATGTGTAGGAGAAACAGGAAGATATCTTATACATCTTACTCGTAGCATGTCTTGGTAGTTCTTCAGTTCTTCTTTCCTTCTGCCCAAACTTTCTAACAAATATCTTTTAAAATGATAACCCCAGCTCCAGACTCAGAAGCAAGTGGTTTTAAAAATGGAGTTGAACAGGTGGTAGGAATACCATCGTGTTTACAACTAATAGTACACTTAATTTAGACAACTGAAGCTGAGGTGACATGGAAGAAATAGGACCTGAAAGTCAATCCACAGTATGTAGCTCAGCAAGGAGATTATATCTTAACATTGCCATATTCAAGTGCTTTCAAGTACTTGAATAATGTCACAAATTCAGGACCCTCTGCAAACTTTAACCACTTAATATTTAGCGATCAGTTATAAATAATAGCTTTCACTTATAAGTAAAGTGGAGTTGATTTTGAGAATAAAATTAATTGAAAAAAACTTTATTCCGTCTTTACTGAACATAAATGTGTTTATTTCAGTGAGAATCTACAGCACCCTCCTGAAATGTGGAAGGATATAACTCTGGCATGTTAAGTATACCTTTCCTTATCACCATGGAAATATGTTCAGATTCAGCTGAATTATGACTTTCCAGAAATCATAAAATCAATTAAGATTTTGTAAGTTTGGCAAACACGTGTATCTACTTTTAATCAATTCAATATTAATTCTGTATTTGCAATTTATAAATAGAGCTTTTGCTTCAATCATATACAGCCCCCCATTATTTTAAAGGATGTCATATGTTATAGTACCTGTAGCATACTCTACCTGTCTAGTTTTCATTAAATATCAATATGACACCACGTGGTTTGCTCAAATAACCTTTTCACTGAATGATAATATGCAGTTTCAGAAAAAAGAATTTTATTTTATTTTATTTTATTTTATTTTATTTTATTTTATTTTATTTTATTTTTAATTTAAACATAGATTCATCTTTCTCATGTTTGGTTTTCATATGTGATAAATCAAACCAGGTCATTTCACTCTGAAGGAGGTAAATACAGAACACAAGGAAAATTAAAAATAATTCTGGAAAAAGGAAAACAGTATTTTGATTAAGTTAAAGAGCTAAAGTAGTCAAGGATACTGTTTCCAAGTCTTACAAGGATATATAACTTGGTACAGTATATAGTAGTGTAAAAAAAAAAAAAAAACAAACAACAAAACTCATTGAAATCTTGGTGCAGGAATCTGACATTGTGTTAATGTTGACCCAAAAGTAAAATATACTTATTTATTTAAAACATTTCAGTGCCCTTTTTCCAACTACATCATATTTATTTTGGGGCTTTCAGAATCCCTGAGGATAAGTTTAATTGCTCCCACAGAAATGACACCGAACTCTTTTCTTTGGATAACAGCTGAATCAGAAAAGTACCGTTAAGCTCTCCTGCTGAATCATGGGAGCAAGAGAAATCAAATAAAGTCCTGTCTTACTTCAGGGGTTATAGTAGCCAAGAATTACCTGTTGACTTGGACAGACTCATGTGTTTTCATCTGAATTTAGCTTCCTTTATGCCCTGTAGAACAGAAAATTCTCTGGGAGATTGTGCGTGTTCCTGAGCTCATAAACTCTCTGACAGTCTATTCTACTTTTTCTCTTTTTAAGACTGTGAACAACATGAAATATCATTCAGATAGCCTTCTATGTGTTCAATGGATTGCTGTTATAATTAGAAATCGTTGCGTTCTAAGTTATAATTAGGATTTATTTTCTTGAACTTTTTTATGTGGGAAAAATTGTTAAAGAAAAACTATTTCTCTTTAAAGTAATTCTCTACTAAGGAAGAAATTACTATGGATAGAATTATGTTTAAAAGCAAGAGCCTGTGATTGAGAGATCACTGGTGTTATTTTTACATTTAGGATTAAGTTGAAATTGTTGACTATTTTAAGCTGTTTATTTCCTTTTTGTGTCAAGATTATTACTTTAGGAGAAGTACATTTTTTTTCATAAACACTTGAGAAATTGCAAACCAACCAAAACACTGAAAATATATTCTGCGTTCTCAACACCATAGGAAACAACTCTACTGTACCACCACAGAAGGTTTAGATTGTATATTAGAAAACATTTCTTCATGAAAATGGTTGTGAAGCAGTAGAACTGCTGCCCAGGTAAGTGGTGGACTCACCATCCCTGGAGGTGTTTAAGAGGTGTATAGATGAGGTTCTTAGGGACATGGTTTAGTGCCAGAGTTAGGTTACAGTTGGACTCAATGATCTTAAGGGTCTCTTCTGACCAAAATGATGCTATAATTCTGTGACACTCACCCTGAATAAAGAAGGTTTTGCTCAATCAAAAACATGTCATAGCCATAACATGGGTTTTTTTGGCTCGTTAACTCTGGCTCTGAGAACGCAGAGCACCCAGCAATACCTGAAGAAGCCAATACTTACGCTAGTAAAGATATTTTGGGCTTCTGCACAGTGGGTGTCTACACCCTAGCTCATCAGCCTAGGCTCCCTTTGTAATGAGTGGAGAATACTAGATGGTGTTGAATTATCCAACTTACTTTAGAGATCAATATGAGGAAGAAATTAAACATGCCTAAAAGGGGATTTTTCACCCTAAAGGACATGAAGAAGATAGGTTCTTCCACAATAGATACCTACCTACATTGAAACATGTGAGTCATATCAGGCATGATAAAACACTAAACCTGAAATCATCAAAGAGATTTTCTGCACTTCAGACAACAAATATCATCAAATGATATCCTCACTTACATAGGTGCATTGTTTTGGTGTGAAAGTTTTTCTTAGTGTTTTATAAGCATTCTTTTGTAAACAAGTTAGAGGAATCCATCTCACTGCTATGAACAGCTATTTTGCAATTCTGTAGCTCAGAATAACTACTGATATAATTTCAGGTCAGCTCCAGAACCTTAAATTGAAGGGTACGTTTCCATCAGAAAATAAGGACCGTGTTTAATCAGGCTATCAGCCAGGCAAGTGAACAGTGTTTGATGTGAGATAGCCTGTGATCACTTGTATGACTAAAAATAATTTTAATACATGCTTTTTGTCCCTGAATCCAAAGAATGATTCATTACAGATAAGGTCTGTTGATTAGCCCTGCATTTGTTAAAAGTCTTGTTCTTTTGTTAGAATTTTTGCATTAAAATACTTATCTGGATATTGTTTACCAGTTCTCAGAGGAATAAGTGTTTATAGGCTGTCAGAATTATCAGGTTTCAGTCATTATTTTCTTACAGGTTAGCTTTTCACTCTGTTCCCCCAGGCCAGTGATCAGAGGGAAATCTCATTTACTGACAATATAGCCTCTGACTTCCCTGACCTACTCAAATTTCTAATGTTTCTGTCAAGCAAAATTCCTTCTACAACTGACCATATGATGGTTTAATATTATTATTGTCTCACACAGAATATTGGTTAAGAGCTCCACAACACTCATTATCATGGTTTCTTTACTTCTATTGCCTTGCCTATATGGATTCATGTATATATTACATTGACACAGATTTATATATTGTTTATATAATGTTTAGCACACATTCTTATTACATACTATGCTTGTTTAGAGAGCACAATTAATCAAATCTACTGTGTTTGTTTTTCCTGTTTCCTGATGGCTTTTCTACTGCCTTTTAGAGATTTGAAAATTCCCTGGCATTTCACAATAGGGAAAACAGGAACTGTGTTTTCTTCACTACATTGAATTTTCCATTTCAATATTTGTCTAGGAGAGGAAACATGCAATTATATATTTCTTTTCTCAGAAACGTGCTAATTTTTAGCTACCAAGTCATCAGGATCTTGTACTGAGAACGATACACAAGTATTTGAAACTTATTAAACCCCAATCTAAAATTTAATTGTCAAAGAAATAGTTTCACATGACTCTAATAAGGTTAAAATTAGGAATTCATTGTAAAAATGGAAGAGAGTAACTTCAAGCAAAACAAAGAAGCTAATAAGGATCTGAATAACATTAAAATTAAAAAAAAAAAGGAAAAAAAGAAAAAAGAAAAAAAAAGAAGCAAAAAGAAGTGAAAAGGAAAGGAGAAAGGAGCGGGGAAGGGAAGGGAAGGGAAGGGAAGGGAAGGGAAGGGAAGGGAAGGGAAGGGAAGGGAAGGGAAGGGAAGGGAAGGGAAGGGAAGGGAAGGGAAAAGGAAAAGGAAGAGGAGAAGGAAGAGGAGAAGGAAGAGGAAGAGGAAGAGGAGGAGGAAGAGGAGGAGGAGGAGGAGGAGGAGGAGGAGGAGGAGGAGGAGGAGGAGGAGGAGGAGGAAGAGGAGGAGGAGGAGGAGGAGGAGGAGGAGGAGGAAGAGGAAGAGGAAGAGGAGGAGGAAGAGGAAGAGGAAGAGGAGGAGGAAGAGGAAGAGGAAGAGGAGAGAGGAAGAGGAGAGAGGAAGAGGAAGAGGAAGAGGAAGAGGAAGAGGAAGAGGAAGAGGAAGAGGAAGAGGAAGAGGAAGAGAAGAGGGAAGAGGAAGAGGAAGA
>JAVLUU010000855.1:20000-25000 GCA_032206185.1 Columba guinea
GAAAGGAAGAAAGAAAAAAGAATGAAAGAAATTAAAAAGAAAGAAAGAAAGAAAGAAAGAAAGAAAGAAAAAAGAAAGAAAAAAGAAAGAAGGAAAGAAAGATAGAAAGAAAGTAAGAAAGAAAGAAATTTAAAAAGAAAGAAAGAAATTAAAAAGAAAGAAAGAAAGAAAGAAAGAAAAAAGAAAGAAAGAAAGAAAGAAAGAATAAAGAAAGAAATAAAGAAAGAAAAATAAAGAAAGAACGTAGGAAGAAAGAAAGAAAGAAAAAAGAAAGAAAGAAAGAAAAAGGAAAGAAAGAAAGAACGTAGGAAAGAGAGAAAGAAAGAAAGAAAGAAAGAAAGAAAGAAAGAAAGAAAGAAAGAAAGAAAAAAGAAAGAAAGACAGAAAGAAAGAAGAAAGAAAGAAAGAAAGAAAAAAAAATAAAGAAAGAAAGAAAGAAAAAAGAAAGAAAGAAAAAAAAGAGAAAGAAAGAACGTAGGAAAGATAGAAAGAAAGTAAGAAAGAAAGAAATTAAAAACAAAGAAAGAAAAAGGAAAGAAAGAAAGAACGAAAGAAAGAAAAAAAGAAAGAAAGAAAAAAGAATGAAAGAAAGTAAAAATAAAGAAAGAAAGAAGAAAGAAAGAAAGAAAGAAAAAAGAAATAAAGAAAGAAAGAAAGAAAAAAGAAAGAAAGAAAAAAGAAAGAAAGAAAGAAAGAAAGAAAGAAAGAAAGAAAGAAAGAAAAAAGAAAGAAAGAAAGAAAAAAGAAAGAACGTAGGAAAGAAAGAAAGAAAGAAAGAAATGTAGAAAGAAAGAAAGAAAGAAATTAAAAAGAAGGAAAGAAAGAAAGAAAAAAGAAAGAAAGAAATTAAAAAGAAAGAAAGAAAGAAAGAAAAAAGAAAGAAAGAGAGAAAGAAAGAAGTAAGAAAGAAAGAAAGAAAGAAAGAAAAAAGAAAGAAAGAAAGAACGTAGGAAAGAAAGAAAGAAGGAAAGAAAGAAATTAAAAAGAAAGAAAGAAAGAAATTAAAAAGAAAGAAAGAAAGAAAGAAAGAAAAAAGAAAGAAAGAAAGAAAGAAAGAAAGAACGTAGGAAAGAAAGAAAGAAAGAAAGAAAGAAAGAAAGAAAGAAATTAAAAAGAAAGAAAGAAATAACGAAAGAAAAAAGAAAGAAAGAAATTAAAAAGAAAGAAAGAAAGAAAGAAAAAAGAAAGAAAGAAATTAAAAAGAAAGAAAGAAAGAAAGAAAAAAGAAAGTAAGAAAAAAGAAAGAAAGAAAGAAAGAAAGAAAGAAAGAAAGAAAGAAAAAAGAAAGAAAGAAAGAACCTAGGAAAGAAAGAAAGAAAGAAAGAAATTTAAAAGAAAGAAAGAAAGAAATAAAGAAAGAAAAAATAAAGAAAGAGAGAAAGAAAGAAGGAAAGAAAGAAAGAAAGAAAAAAGAAAGAAAGAAAGAACGTAGGAAAGAAAGAAAAAAGAAAGAAAGAAAGAAAGAAAGAAAAAAAAAGAAAGAAAGAAAGAAAGAAAAAAGAAAGAAAGAAAAAAAAGAGAAAGAAAGAACGTAGGAAAGATAGAAAGAAAGTAAGAAAGAAAGAAATTAAAAACAAAGAAAGAAAAAGGAAAGAAAGAAAGAACGAAAGAAAGAAAAAAAAGAAAGAAAGAAAAAAGAATGAAAGAAATTAAAAATAAAGAAAGAAAGAAGAAAGAAAGAAAGAAAGAAAAAAGAAATAAAGAAAGAAAGAAAGAAAAAAGAAAGAAAGAAAAAAGAAAGAAAGAAAGAAAGAAAGAAAGAAAGAAAGAAAGAAAGAAAGAAAAAAGAAAGAAAGAAAGAAAGAAAGAAGAAAGAAAAAAGAAAGAACGTAGGAAAGAAAGAAAGAAAGAAAGAAATATAGAAAGAAAGAAAGAAAGAAATTAAAAAGAAGGAAAGAAAGAAAGAAAAAAGAAAGAAAGAAATTAAAAAGAAAGAAAGAAAGAAAGAAAAAAGAAAGAAAGACAGAAAGAAAGAAGAAAGAAAGAAAGAAAGAAAGAAAGAAAGAAAAAAGAAAGAAAGAAAGAACGTAGGAAAGAAAGAAAGAAAGAAAGAAAGAAATTAAAAAGAAAGAAAGAAAGAAATTAAAAAGAAAGAAAGAAAGAAAGAAAGAAAAAAGAAAGAAAGAAAGAAAGAAAGAACGTAGGAAAGAAAGAAAGAAAGAAAGAAAGAAATTAAAAAGAAAGAAAGAAAGAAATAACGAAAGAAAAAAGAAAGAAAGAAATTAAAAAGAAAGAAAGAAAGAAAGAAAAAAGAAAGAAAGAAATTAAAAAGAAAGAAAGAAAGAAAGAAAGAAAGAAAGAAAGAAAGAAAAAAGAAAGAAAGTAAGAAAAAAGAAAGAAAGAAAGAAAGAAAGAAAGAAAGAAAGAAAGAAAGAAAGAAAGAAAAAAGAAAGAAAGAAAGAACCTAGGAAAGAAAGATAGAAAGAAAGAAAGATAGAAAGAAGGAAAGAAAGAAAGAAATTAAAAAGAAAGAAAGAAAGAAAGAAAAAAGAAAGAAAGAAATTAAAAAGAAAGAAAGAAAGAAAGAAAAAAGAAAGAAAGAAAGAAAAAAGAAAGAAAAAAGAATGAAAGAAAGAAGGTAGGAAAGAAAGAAAGAAAGAAAGAAAGAAAAAAGAAAGAAAGAAACAACATAGGAAAGAAAGAAAGAAAGAAAGAAAGAAAGAAAGAAAGAAAGTAAGAAAGAAAGAAAGAAGAAAGAAAGAAAGAAAGAAATTAAAAAGAAAGAAAGAAATAAAGAAAAAAGAAAGAAAGAAAGAAAGAGAAAAGAAAGAAAGAAACTAAAAGAAAGAAAGAAAGAAAGAAAGAAATTAAAAAGAATGAAAGAAATTAAAAAGAAAGAAAGAAAGAAAGAAAGAAAGAAAAAAGAAAGAAAGTAAAAAGAAAGAATGAAAGAAAGAACGTAGGAAAGAAAGAAATTAAAAAGAAAGAAAGAAAGAAAGAATGAACGAACGTAGGAAAGAAAGAAAGAAAGAATATGGAAAGAAAGAAAGAAAGAAAAAAGAAAGAAAGAAAGAAAGAAAGAAAGAAAGAACGTAGGAAAGAAAGAAAGAAAGAAAGAAGGAAAGAAAGAAAGAAAGAAGAAAGAAAGATAGAAAGAAAGAAAGAAAGAAAGAAAGAAAAAGAAAGAAAGAAAGAAAGAAAGAAAGAAAGAAAAAAGAAAGAAAGAAACAAAGAAAGAAATTAAAAAGAAAGAAAGAAAGAAAGAAAAAAGAAAGAAAGAAAGAAAGAGAAAAGAAAGAAAGAAACTAAAAGAAAGAAAGAAAGAAAGAAAGAAATTAAAAAGAATGAAAGAAATTAAAAAGAAAGAAAGAAAGAAAGAAAGAAAGAAAAAAGAAAGAAAGTAAAAAGAAAGAATGAAAGAAAGAACGTAGGAAAGAAAGAAATTAAAAAGAAAGAAAGAAAGAAAGAATGAACGAACGTAGGAAAGAAAGAAAGAAAGAATATAGAAAGAAAGAAAGAAAGAAAAAAGAAAGAAAGAAAGAAAGAAAGAAAGAAAGAACGTAGGAAAGAAAGAAAGAAAGAAAGAAAGAAAGAAAGAAAGAAAGAAAGAAGAAAGAAAGATAGAAAGAAAGAAAGAAAGAAAGAAAAAGAAAGAAAGAAAGAAAGAAAGAAAGAAAGAAAAAAGAAAGAAAGAAAGAATGAATGAACGAACGTAGGAAAGAAAGAAAGAAAGAATATAGAAAGAAAGAGAGAAAGAAAGAAAAAAAGAAAGAAGAAAGAAAGAAAGAAAGAACGTAGGAAAGAAAGAAAGAAAGAAAGATAGAAAGAAAGAAATAAAGAAAGAAATTAAAAAGAAAGAAAGAAAGAAAGAAAGAAAAAAGAAAGAAAGAAATTAAAAAGAAATAAACAAAGAAAGAAAGAAAGAAAAAAGAAAGAAAGAAATTAAAATAAAGAAAGAAAGAAAGAAAAAAGAAAGAAAGAAAGAAAGAAAGAAAGAAAGAAAGAAAGAAGAAAGAAAGAAAGAACGTAGAAAAGAAAGAAAGAAAGATAGAAAGAAAGAAAGAAAGAAATTAAAAAGAAAGAAAGAAAGAAAGAAAGAAAAAAAGAAAGAAAGAAATTAAAAAGAAAGAAAGAAAGAAAGAAAGAAAGAAAGAAAAAAGAAAGAAAGAAAAAAGAAAGAAAGAAAGAAAGAAAGAAAGAAAGAAAAAAGAAAGAAAGAAAGAACGTAGGAAAGAAAGAAATTAAAAAGAAAGAAAGAAAGAAATAAAGATAGAAAGAAAGAAAGAAAGAAAAAAGAAAGAAAGAAAGAAAAAAGAAAGAAAGAAAAAAGAAAGAAATTAAAAAGAAAGAAAGAAAGAAAGAAAAAAGAAAGAGAGAAAGAAAGAAAGAAAGAAACAAAGATAGAAAGAAAGAAATTAAAAAGAAAGAAAGAAAGAAAGAATAAAGAAAGAAAGGAAGAAAGAAAAAAGAAAGAAAGAAAGAACGTAGGAAAGAAAGAAAGAAAGAAAGAAAGAAAGAAAGAAAGAAAGAAAGAAAGAAAGAAAGAAAAAATAAAAGAAAGAAAGAAAAAAGAATGAAAGAAATTAAAAAGAAAGAAAGAAAGAAATTAAAAAGAAAGAAAGAAAGAAAGAAAGAAAAAAGAAAGAAAGAAAGAAAGAAAGAAAAAAGAAAGAAAGAAAGAAAGAAAAATGAAAGAAAGAAAGAAAAAAGAAAGAAAGAAAGAAAGAAAGAAAGAAAGAAAGAAAAAAGAAAGAAAGAAAGAACCTAGGAAAGAAAGAAAGAAAGAAAGAAATTAAAAAGAAAGAAAGAAAGAAATAAAGAAAGAAAAAAGAAAGAAAGAGAGAAAGAAAGAAGGAAAGAAAGAAAGAAAGAAAGAACGTAGGAAAGAAAGAAAAAAGAAAGAAAGAAAGAAAGAAAGAAAAAAAAAGAAAAGAACGTAGGACAGAAAGAAAAAAGAAAGAAAGATAGAAAGAAAGAAAAAAGAAAGAAAGAACGTAGGAAAGAAAGAAAGAAAGAAAGAAAGAAAGAAAGAAATTAAAAAGAAAGACATTAAAAAGAAA
>JAVLUU010000855.1:52500-55000 GCA_032206185.1 Columba guinea
AGAACGTAGGAAAGAAAGAAAGAAAGAAAGAAAGAAAGAAAGAAAGAAAGAAAGAAAAAAGAAAGAAATTAAAAGAAAGAAAGAAAGAAATTAAAAAGAAAGAAAGAAAGAAAGAAAAAAGAAAGAAAGAAACAAAGAAAAAAGAAAGAAAGAAAGAAAGAAAGAAAGAAAGAAAGAAGGAAAGAAAGAAAGAAAGAAAAATGAATGAAAGAAATTAAAATGAAAGAAAGAAATAAAAAAGAAAGAAAGAAAGAATAAAGAAAGAAAGAAAGAAAGAAAAAAGAATGAAAGAAAGAACGTAGGAAAGAAAGAAAGAAAGAAAGATAGAAAGAAAGAAAGAAAAAGGAAAGAAAGAAAGAACGTAGGAAAGAAAGAAAGAAAGAAAGAAAAAAGAAAGAAAGAAAGAAAGAAAGAAAGAAAGAAAGAAAGAAAGAAAGAAAGAAAAAAGAAAGAAAAAAGAAAGAAAGAAAGAAATTAAAAAGAAAGAAAGAAAGAAAAAAGAAAGAAAGAAATGAAAAAGAAATAAAGAAAGAAAGAAAGAAAGAAAGAAAAAAGAAAGAAAGAAAAAAGAAAGAAAGAAAGAAAGAAAGAAAGAAAGAAAGAAGAAAGAAAGAAAGAAAGAAAGAAAGAAAGAAAGAAGAAAGAAAGAAAGAACGTAGGAAAGAAAGAAAGAAAGAAAGATAGAAAGAAAGAAAGAAAGAAAGAAATTAAAAAGAAAGAAAGAAAGAAAGAAAAAAGAAAGAAAGAAAAAAGAAAGAAAGAAAGAAAGAAAGAAAGAAAGAAAGAAAGAAAGAAAGAAGAAAGAAAGAAAGAAAGAAGAAAGAAAGAAAGAACGTAGGAAAGAAAGAAAGAAAGAAAGAAAGATAGAAAGAAAGAAAGAAAGAAAGAAATTAAAAAGAAAGAAAGAAAGAAAGAAAAAAGAAAGAAAGAAATTAAAAAGAAATCAAGAAAGAACGAAAGAAAGAAAGAAAAAAGAAAGAAAGAAAGAAAAAAGAAAGAAGGAAAAAAGAAAGAAAGAAAGAAAGAAAGAAAGAATGAAAAAAGAAAGAAAGAAAGAAAGAACGTAGGAAAAAAGAAATTAAAAAGAAAGAAAGAAAGATAGAAAGAAAGAAAGAAAGAAAGAAAGAAAGAAAGAAAGAAAGAATAAAGAAAGAAAGAACGAACGTAGGAAACAAAAAAAGAAAGAAAGAAAGAAAGATAGAAAGAAAGAAAGAAACAAACTAAAAAAAAGAAAGAAAGAACATAGGAAAGAAAGAAAGAAAGAAAGAAAGAAAGAAAGATAGAAAGAAAGAAAGAAAGAAAAAAGAAAGAAAGAAAGAAGGAACGTAGGAAAGAAAAAAATTAGAAAGAAAGAAAGAAAGAAAGAAAGAAAGAAAGAAAGAAAAAGAAAGAAAGAAATTAAAAAGAAAGAAAGAAAGAAAGAAAGAAAGAAAGAAAGAAAGAAAGAAAGAAAAAAGAAAGAAATTAAAAGAAAGAAAGAAAGAAATTAAAAAGAAAGAAAGAAAGAAAGAAAAAAGAAAGAAAGAAACAAAGAAAAAAGAAAGAAAGAAAGAACGTAGGAAAGAAAGAAAGAAAGAAAGAAAGAAAGAAAGAAAGAAAGAAAGAAGGAAAGAAAGAAAGAAAGAAAAATGAATGAAAGAAATTAAAATGAAAGAAAGAAATAAAAAAGAAAGAAAGAAAGAATAAAGAAAGAAAGAAAGAAAGAAAAAAGAATGAAAGAAAGAACGTAGGAAAGAAAGAAAGAAAGAAAGAAAAATAGAAAGAAAGAAAGAAAAAAGAAAGAAAGAAAGAACGTAGGAAAGAAAGAAAGAAAGAAAGAAAGAAAGAAAAAAGAAAGAAAGAAAGAAAAAAGAAAGAAAGAAAGAAAGAAAGAAAGAAAGAAAGAAAAAAGAAAGAAAAAATAAATAAAGAAAGAAGGATAGAAAGAAAGAAAGAAAGAAATTAAAAAGAAAGAAAGAAATTAAAAAGAAAGAAAGAAAGAAATTAAAAAGAAAGAAAGAAAGAAAGAAAGAAAGAAAGAAAGAAAGAAAAAAAAGAAAGAAAGAAAGAAAGATAGAAAGAACGTAGGAATGAAAGAAAGAAAGAAAGAAAGATAGAAAGAAAGAAATAAAGAAAGAAATTAAAAAGAAAGAAAGATAGAAAAAAGAAAGAAAGAAATGAAAAAGAAATAAAGAAAGAAAGAAAGAAAGAAAGAAAGAAAGAAAGAAGAAAGAAAGAAAGAAAGAAGAAAGAAAGATAGAACGTAGGAAAGAAAGAAAGAAAGAAAGAAAGATAGAAAGAAAGAAAGAAAGAAAGAAAGAAATTAAAAAGAAAGAAAGAAAGAAAGAAAAAAGAAAGAAAGAAATTAAAAAGAAATCAAGAAAGAAAGAAAGAAAGAAAGAAAGAAAGAAAGAAAGAAAGAAAAAAGAAAGAAGGAAAAAAGAAAGAAAGAAAGAAAGAAAGAAAGAATGAAAAAAGAAAGAAAGAAAGAAAGAACGTAGGAAAAAAGAAATTAAAAAGA
>JAVLUU010000855.1:62500-70000 GCA_032206185.1 Columba guinea
AAATTAAAAAGAAAGAAAGAAAGAAAGAAAGAAAGAAAGAAAGAAAGAAAGAAAAAAGAAAGAAGGAAAAAAGAAAGAAAGAAAGAAAGAAAGAAAGAAAGAAAGAAAGAAAGAAAGAAAGAAATTAAAAAGAAAGAAAGAAAGAAAGAAAGAATAAAGAAAGAAAGAAAGAAAAAAGAAGAAAGAAAGAAAGAAAGAACGTAGGAAAGCAAGAATTTAAAAAGAAAGAAAGAAAGAAAGAAAGAAGAAAGAAAGAAAGAAAGAACGTAGGAAAGAAAGAAAGAAAGAAAGAAAAAAGAAAGAAAGAAAGAACGTAGAAAAGAAAGAAAGAAAGAAAGAAAGAAATTAAAAAGAAAGAAAGAAAGAAAGAAAGAAAAAAGAAAGAAAGAAAGAAAGAAAGAAAGAAAGAAAGAAGGAAAGAAAGAAAGAAAGAAAAAAGAAAGAAAGAAAAAAAGAAAGAAAAAAGAAAGAAAAAAGAAAGAAAGAAAGAAAGAAAGAAAGAAAGAAAGAAGGAAAGAAAGAAAGAAAGAAAATGAAAGAAAAAAGAAAGAAAGAAAAAAAAAGAAAGAATGAAAAAAGAATGAAAGAAATTAAAAAAAAGAAAGAAAGAAAAAAGAAAGAAAGAAAGAAAGAAAGAAAAAAGAAAGAAAAAAGAATGAACGAAATAACGTAGGAAAGAAAGAAAGAAAGAAAGAAAGAAAGAAAGAAAGAAAGAAAGAAAGAAAAAAGAAAGAAAGAAAGAACGTAGGAAAGAAAGAAAGAAAGAAAGAAAGAAAGAAAGAAAGAAGAAAGAAGGAAAGAAAGAAAGAAAGAAAGAAAAAGAAAGAAAGAAAGAAAAAAGAAAGAAAGAAAGAAAGAACGAACGTAGGAAAGAAAGAAAGAAAGAATATAGAAAGAAAGAGAGAAAGAAAGAAAAAAAGAAAGAAGAAAGAAAGAAAGAAAGAACTTAGGAAAGAAAGAAAGAAAGATAGAAAGAAAGAAATAAAGAAAGAAATTAAAAAGAAAGAAAGAAAGAAAAAAGAAAGAAAGAAATTAAAAAGAAATAAAGAAAGAAAGAAAGAAAGAAAAAAGAAAGAAAGAAATTAAAATAAAGAAAGAAAGAAAGAAAAGAGAAAGAAAGAAAGAAAGAAAGAAAGAAAGAAAGAAAGAAAGAAGAAAGAAAGAAAGAAATAAAGAAGAAAGAAAGAAAGAAAGAACGTAGGAAAGAAAGAAAGAAAGAAAGATAGAAAGAAAGAAAGAAAGAAAGAAATTAAAAAGAAAGAAAGAAAGAAAAAAGAAAGAAAGAAATGAAAAAGAAATAAAGAAAGAAAGAAAGAAAGAAAAAAGAAAGAAAGAAAAAAGAAAGAAAGAAAGAAAGAAAGAAAGAAAGAAGAAAGAAAGAAAGAAAGAAAGAAAGAAAGAAAGAAAGAAAGAAGAAAGAAAGAAAGAACGTAGGAAAGAAAGAAAGAAAGAAAGAAAGATAGAAAGAAAGAAAGAAAGAAAGAAATTAAAAAGAAAGAAAGAAAGAAAGAAAAAATAAAAGAAGGAAATTAAAAAGAAAGAAAGAAAGAAAGAAAGAAAGAAAGAAAGAAAGAAAGAAAGAAAGAAAGAAAAAAGAAAGAAGGAAAAAAGAAAGAAAGAAAGAAAGAAAGAAAGAAAGAAAGAAAGAAAGAAAGAAAGAAATTAAAAAGAAAGAAAGAAAGAAATAAAGAATAAAGAAAGAAAGAAAGAAAAAAGAAGAAAGAAAGAAAGAAAGAACGTAGGAAAGCAAGAAATTAAAAAGAAAGAAAGAAAGAAAGAAAGAAGAAAGAAAGAAAGAAAGAACGTAGGAAAGAAAGAAAGAAAGAAAGAAAAAAGAAAGAAAGAAAGAACGTAGAAAAGAAAGAAAGAAAGAAAGAAAGAAATTAAAAAGAAAGAAAGAAAGAAAGAAAGAAAAAAGAAAGAAAGAAAGAAAGAAAGAAAGAAAGAAGGAAAGAAAGAAAGAAAGAAAAAAGAAAGAAAGAAAAAAAGAAAGAAAAAAGAAAGAAAAAAGAAAGAAAGAAAGAAAGAAAAAATAAAGAAAGAAAGAAAGAAAAAAGAAAGAAAGAAAAAAAGAAAGAGAGAAAGAAAAAAGAAAGAAAGAAAGAAAAAAGAAAGAAAGAAAGAAAGAAAGAAATTAAAAAGAAAGAAAGAAAGAAAGAAAGAAAAAAGAAAGAAAGAAAGAAAGAGAGAAAGAAAGAAAGAAAAAAGAAAGGAAGAAAGAAAGAAATTAAAAAGAAAGAAAGAAAGAAAAAAGAAGAAAGAAAGAACGTAGGAAAGAAAGAAAGAAAGGAATTAAAAAGAAAGAAAGAAAGAAAGAAAACAGAAAGAAAGAAAGAAAGAAAGAAAAAAGAAAGAAAGAACTTAGGAAAGAAAGAAAGAAAGAAAGAAAGAAATTAAAAAGAAAGACATTAAAAAGAAAGTAATAAAGAAAGAAAGAAAAAACAAAGAAAGAAAGAAAGAAAGAAATTAAAAAGAAAGAAAGAAAGAAAGAAAAAAGAAAAAAAGAAAGAAAGAAAGAAACAAAAAAGAAAGAAAGAAAGAAAGAAGAAAGAAAGAAATAAAGAAGAAAGAAAGAAAGAAAGAACGTAGGAAAGAAAGAAAGAAAGAAAGAAAGATAGAAAGAAAGAAAGATATTAAAAAGAAAGAAAGAAAGAAAAAAGAAAAAGAAGGAAAGAAAGAAAGAAAGAAACAAAAAAGAAAGAAAGAAAGAAAGAAGAAAGAAAGAAAGAAAGAACGTAGGAAAGAAAGAAAGAAAGAAAGAAAGAAATTAAAAAGAAAGAAAGAAATAAAGAAAGAAAAAAGAAAGAAAGAAAGAAAGAAAGAAGGAAAGAAAGAAAGAAAGAAAATGAAAGAAAAAAGAAAGAAAGAAAAAAAAAGAAAGAATGAAAAAAGAATGAAAGAAATTAAAAAAAAGAAAGAAAGAAAAAAGAAAGAAAGAAAGAAAGAAAAAAGAAAGAAAAAAGAATGAAAGAAAGAATGTAGGAAAGAAAGAAAGAAAGAAAGAAAGAAAGAAAGAAAGAAAGAAAGAAAGAAAAAAGAAAGAAAGAACGTAGGAAAGAAAGAAAGAAAGAAAGAAAGAAAGAAAGAAAGAAAGAAAAAAGAAAGAAAGAAATTAAAAGAAAGAAAGAAAGAAATTAAAAAGAAAGAAAGAAAGAAAGAAAAAAGAAAGAAAGAAACAAAGAAAAAAGAAAGAAAGAAAGAACGTAGGAAAGAAAGAAAGAAAGAAAGAAAGAAAGAAAGAAAGAAAGAAGGAAAGAAAGAAAGAAAGAAAAATGAATGAAAGAAATTAAAATGAAAGAAAGAAATAAAAAAGAAAGAAAGAAAGAATAAAGAAAGAAAGAAAGAAAGAAAAAAGAATGAAAGAAAGAACGTAGGAAAGAAAGAAAGAAAGAAAGATAGAAAGAAAGAAAGAAAAAAGAAAGAAAGAAAGAACGTAGGAAAGAAAGAAAGAAAGAAAGAAAGAAAGAAAGAAAGAAAGAAAAAAAGAAAGAAAGAAAGAAAGAAAGAAAGAAAAAAGAAAGAAAAAAGAAAGAAAGAAAGATAGAAAGAAAGAAAGAAAGAAATTAAAAAGAAAGGAAGAAATTAAAAAGAAAGAAAGAAAGAAATTAAAAAGAAAGAAAGAAAGAAAGAAAAAAGAAAGAAAGAAATTAAAAAGATATCAAGAAAGAAAGAAAGAAAGAAAGAAAGGAAGAAAGAATAATGAAAGAAGGAAAAAAGAAAGAAAGAAAGAAAGAAAGAAAGAATGAAAAAAGAAAGAAAGAAAGAAAGAATGTAGGAAAAAAGAAATTAAAAAGAAAGAAAGAAAGATAGAAAGAAAGAAAGAAAGAAAGAAAGAAAAAAGAAAGAAAGAACGAACGTAGGAAACAAAGAAAGAAAGAAAGAAAGAAAGATAGAAAGAAAGAAAGAAAGAAAGAAAAAAAAAAAAAGAAAGAACGTAGGAAAGAAAGAAAGAAAGAAAGAAAGAAAGAAAGATAGAAAGAAAGAAAGAAAGAAAAAAGAAAGAAAGAAAGAAAGAACGTAGGAAAGAAAGAAATTAGAAAGAAAGAAAGAAAGAAAGAAAGAAAGAAAGATAGAAAGAAAGAAAGAAAGAAAAAAGAAAGAAAGAAAAAAGAAAGAGAGAAAGAAAGAAAGAAAGAAACAAAGATAGAAAGAAAGAAAGAAAGAAAGAAAGAAATTAAAAAGAAAGAAAGAAAGAAAGAAAGAAAGAAAAAAAAGAAAGAAAGAAAGAAAGATAGAAAGAACGTAGGAATGAAAGAAAGAAAGAAAGAAAGATAGAAAGAAAGAAATAAAGAAAGAAATTAAAAAGAAAGAAAGATAGAAAAAAGAAAGAAAGAAATGAGAAATAAATAAATAAAGAAAGAAAGAAAGAAAGAAAAAAGAAAGAAAGAAAAAAGAAAGAAAGAAAGAAAGAAAGAAAGAAAGAAGAAAGAAAGAAAGAAAGAAGAAAGAAAGAAAGAACGTAGGAAAGAAAGAAAGAAAGAAAGAAAGAAAGATAGAAAGAAAGAAAGAAAGAAAGAAATTAAAAAGAAAGAAAGAAAGAAAGAAAAAAGAAAGAAAGAAATTAAAAAGATATCAAGAAAGAAAGAAAGAAAGAAAGAAAGGAAGAAAGAATAAAGAAAGAAGGAAAAAAGAAAGAAAGAAAGAAAGAAAGAAAGAATGAAAAAAGAAAGAAAGAAAGAAAGAACGTAAGAAAAAAGAAATTAAAAAGAAAGAAAGAAAGATAGAAAGAAAGAAAGAAAGAAAGAAAGAAAAAAGAAAGAAAGAACGAACGTAGGAAACAAAGAAAGAAAGAAAGAAAGATAGAAAGAAAGAAAGAAAGAAAGAAAAAAAAAGAAAGAAAGAACGTAGGAAAGAAAGAAGGAAAGAAAGAAAGAAAGAAAGATAGAAAGAAAGAAAGAAAGAAAAAAGAAAGAAAGAAAGAAAGAACGTAGGAAAGAAAGAAATTAGAAAGAAAGAAAGAAAGAAAGAAAGAAAGATAGAAAGAAAGAAAGATATTAAAAAGAAAGAAAGAAAGAAAAAAGAAAGAAAGAAGGAAAGAAAGAAAGAAAGAAACAAAAAAGAAAGAAAGAAAGAAAGAAGAAAGAAAGAAAGAAAGAACGTAGGAAAGAAAGAAAGAAAGAAAGAAAGAAAGATAGAAAGAAAGAAAGATATTAAAAAGAAAGAAAGAAAGAAAAAAGAAAGAAAGAAGGAAAGAAAGAAAGAAAGAAACAAAAAAAGAAAGAAAGAAAGAAGAAAGAAAGAAAGAAAGAACGTAGGAAAGAAAGAAAGAAAGAAAGAAAGATAGAAAGAAAGAAAGAAAGAAAGAAAGAAAAAGAAAGAAAGAAAGAAAGAAAAAAGAAAGAAAGAAAGAAAGAAAGAAAGAAAGAAAGAAAGAAGGAAAGAAAGAAAGAAAGAAAATGAAAGAAAAAAGAAAGAAAGAAAAAAAAAGAAAGAATGAAAAAAGAATGAAAGAAATTAAAAAAAAGAAAGAAAGAAAAAAGAAAGAAAGAAAGAAAGAAAGAAAAAAGAAAGAAAAAAGAATGAACGAAATAACGTAGGAAAGAAAGAAAGAAAGAAAGAAAGAAAGAAAGAAAGAAAGAAAGAAAGAAAGAAAGAAAGAAAAAAGAAAGAAAGAAAGAACGTAGGAAAGAAAGAAAGAAAGAAAGAAAGAAAGAAATAAGAAAGAATGAAAGAAAGAAAGAAAGAAAGAAAGAAAGAAAAAGAAAGAAAGAAAGAAAAAAGAAAGAAAGAAAGAAAGAAAGAACGAACGTAGGAAAGAAAGAAAGAAAGAATATAGAAAGAAAGAGAGAAAGAAAGAAAAAAAGAAAGAAGAAAGAAAGAAAGAAAGAACGTAGGAAAGAAAGAAAGAAAGATAGAAAGAAAGAAATAAAGAAAGAAATTAAAAAGAAAGAAAGAAAGAAAAAAGAAAGAAAGAAATTAAAAAGAAATAAAGAAAGAAAGAAAGAAGAAAGAAAGAAATTAAAATAAAGAAAGAAAGAAAGAAAAGAGAAAGAAAGAAAGAAAGAAAGAAAGAAAGAAAGAAAGAAAGAAAGAAGAAAGAAAGAAAGAAAGAACGTAGGAAAGAAAGAAAGAAAGAAAGATAGAAAGAAAGAAAGAAAGAAAGAAAGAAATTAAAAAGAAAGAAAGAAAGAAAAAAGAAAGAAAGAAAGAAAGAAAGAAGAAAGAAAGAAAGAAAGAAAGAAAGAAAGAAAGAAGAAAGAAAGAAAGAACGTAGGAAAGAAAGAAAGAAAGAAAGAAAGATAGAAAGAAAGAAAGAAAGAAAGAAATTAAAAAGAAAGAAAGAAAGAAAGAAAAAAGAAAGAAAGAAATTAAAAAGAAAGAAAGAAAGAAATAAAGAAAGAAAGAAAGAAAGAAAGAAAGAAAGAAATAAGAAAGAAGGAAAAAAGAAAGAAAGAAAGAAAGAAAGAAAGAAAGAAAGAAATAAAGAAAGAAAGAAAGAAATTAAAAAGAAAGAAAGAAAGAAATAAAGAATAAAGAAAGAAAGAAAGAAAGAAAAAAGAAGAAAGAAAGAAAGAAAGAACGTAGGAAAGAAAGAAAGAAAGAAAGAAAAAAGAAAGAAAGAACGTAGAAAAGAAAGAAAGAAAGAAAGAAATTAAAAAGAAAGAAAGAAAGAAAGAAAGAAAAAAGAAAGAAAGAAAGAAAGAAAGAAAGAAGGAAAGAAAGGAAAAAAGAAAAAAGAAAGAAAGAAAAAAAGAAAGAAAAAAGAAAGAAAAAAGAAAGAAAGAAAGAAAGAAAAAATAAAGAAAGAAAGAAAAAAGAAAGAAAGAAAAAAAGAAAGAAAGAAAGAAAGAAAAAAGAAAGAAAGAAAGAAAAAAGAAAGAAAGAAATTAAAAAGAAAGAAAGAAAGAAAGAAAGAAAGAAAGAAAAAAGAAAGAAAGAAAGAGAGAAAGAAAGAAAGAAAAAAGAAAGGAAGAAAGAAAGAAATTAAAAAGAAAGAAAGAAAGAAAAAAGAAGAAAGAAAGAACGTAGGAAAGAAAGAAAGAAAGGAATTAAAAAGAAAGAAAGAAAGAAAGAAAACAGAAAGACAGAAAGAAAGAAAGAAAGAAAGAAAAAAGAAAGAAAGAACTTAGGAAAGAAAGAAAGAAAGAAAGAAAGAAATTAAAAAGAAAGACATTAAAAAGAAAGTAATAAAGAAAGAAAGAAAAACAAAGAAAGAAAGAAAGAAAGAAATTAAAAAGAAAGAAAGAACGTAGGAAAGAAAGAAAGCAAGAAAGAAAGATAGAAAGAAAGAAAGATATTAAAAAGAAAGAAAGAAAGAAAAAAGAAAGAAAGAAGGAAAGAAAGAAAGAAAGAAACAAAAAAGAAAGAAAGAAAGAAAGAAGAAAGAAAGAAAGAAAGAACGTAGGAAAGAAAGAAAGAAAGAAAGAAAGAAAGAAAGAAATTAAAAAAGAAAGAAAGAAATAAAGAAAGAAAAAAGAAAGAAAGAAAGAAAGAAAGAAGGAAAGAAAGAAAGAAAGAAAATGAAAGAAAAAAGAAAGAAAGAAAAAAAAGAAAGAATGA
>JAVLUU010000856.1:0-69095 GCA_032206185.1 Columba guinea
ATGGGGTCAATGGGGGTCAATGGGGATCAATGGGGTCAATGGGGACATGGGGACATGGGGACAATGGGTCAATGGGGGTCAATGGGGACAATGGGGTCAATGGGGACAATGGGGTCAATGGGGGCAATGGGGACAATGGGGTCAATGGGGATCAATGGGGTCAATGGGGACAATGGGATCAATAGGGCTCAATGGGGATCAATGGGGTCAATGGGGGATCAATGGGGTCAATGGGATCAATAGGGGTCAATGGGGTCAATGGGGGACATGGGGACAATGGGGGTCAATGGGGTCAATGGGGATCAATGGGGGTCAATGTTGATCAATGGGAGTCAATGGGGGTCAATGGGGTTCAATGGGATCAATGGGAGTCAATGGGGGTCAATGGGGTCAATGGGGGTCAATGGGGATCAATGGGATCAATGGGGATCAATGGGGTCAATGGAATCAATGGGGTCAATGGGGGTCAATGGGCATCAATGGGGTCAGTGGGGTCAATGGGGATCAATGGGGGTCAATGGGGATCAATGGGAGTCAATGGGGGTCAATGGGCATCAATGGGGTCAGTGGGGTCAATGGGAGTCAATGGGGGTCAGTGGGGGTCAATGGAATCAATGGGGGTCAGTGGGATCAATGGGGGTCAATGTGGCTTCCAGAAGCTTCTCCAAGCCCCCCGGGGGGGGGGTGTCACCCACTTGTCCCCCCGGAACAGGTAGGTCTTCCCGCTGGGCAGCCAGAGCAGCGCGGCGTCCAGCCCGTCGGGGGGGGACCCCCCGGCCCATGGAGCCCAATGGGCGCGGGTACCCCGGCTCCAGCGCCGCCTCGGCGAACACCCAGTGCCGGTCACCTGGGGGGCAGACGCGCTCATATCGCGACATATCGCGACATACGGGGGGGGGCATAGCGTGGCGATATGGTGGCGATAGAACACTGTATTGGGTCATATCGTGGCCATATCGCGACATATGGGGTCATATCGTGGCGATAGAACAGTGTATTGGGTCATATCGTGGCCATATCGTGATATATGGGGGCATATCGTGGCAATATGGTGGCGATAGAACACTGTATTGGGTCATATCATGGCCATATCGCAACATATGGGGTCATATCGTGGCAATATCGTGGCGATAGAACAGTGTATTGGGTCATATCGTGGCCATATTGTGATATATGGGGTCATATCGTGGCGATAGGGTGGCGATATAACAGTGTATTGGGTCATTTCGTGGCCATATCGTGATATATGGGGTGATATCGTGGCGATATCGTGGCGATAGAACAGTGTATTGGGTCATATCGTGGCCATATCGCAACATATGGGGTCATATCGTGGCGATATCGTGGCGATAGAACAGTGTATTGGGTCATATTGTGGCCATATCGCAACATATGGGGTCATACCGTGGTGATATCGTGGCGATAGAACAGTGTATTGGGTCATATCGTGGCCATATCGCGATATATGGGGTCATATCGTGGCAATATGGTGGCGATATAACACTGTATTGGGGTCATATTGTGGCCATATCGTGATAAATTGGGGTATATCGTGGCGATATGGTGGCGATATAACACTGTATTGGGTCATATCATGATATATGGGGGCATATCGTGGCGATATGGTGGCGATATAACAGTGCATTGGGTCATATCGTGGCCATATCACGATATATTGGGGTATATCATGGCAATATCGTGGCGATATGGCAGTGTGTTGCTCATGTCGTGACATATGGGGTTATCGTTGCGATATGGCTGCAATAAGGCCCGATGTATCGTCATATCGTCACAATATGGCTGCGATATGGCCCTATAGATTGTCGTATCGTCACGATATGGCCATTATATGGCCTGATATATCGTCATATCACCGCGATATGTCGCGATACATATTCATATCGTCATGATATATTGTCATATCGTTGCAAAGGCAACGCATTCATATTGTCGTGATACATATTCCTATCTTTAAGATATGTCGCGATATGCCGCCATATATACTCATATTGCTGCGATATGTCGCTATATATATTTATATCGTCACGATATATATTCATATCTTGGAGATATATGCTCATATGCCTGCGATATGTCACGATATGTCACAATATGTCGCGATATATATTCATATTGCTGCGATATATATTCATAGCGTCGCGATATGTCACGATATATACTCATATCGCCGCGATATGTTGCGATATACATTCATATCGTTGCGATATGTCGCGCGATATCGCGATATATTGTGGTACATCGCACAATATCGCGATATATCGTGATATATCGCGCTCCATCGCGACATATCGTGATATATCGCGCTCTATCGCGACATATCGTGATATATCGCGCTCTATCGCGACATATCGCGACATAACCCACCTTTGAAGAAGACGAACTTGCCGTCCTTGCGCTCGTAGGCCGCGCTGATGCTGGGGGGGCAGCCCCGCCCAGAACTGACCAATGGGGAGCGGGTGGCCCGGGAGGACCCCGCCCATCGCGGACCCTCCAGAACCAGCGCTCCTGGGGGGGGGGGGGGGGACATGGGGGGGGGGGGGGGGGATATGGGGGTCACCGTGGGGCGCCCCACATGTCTCCCCCTCCCCCCCCCCCCCGTGTCCCCTCCCCCCCATGTCCCACCTTGAAGATGAACATCTCCCCCCGCAGCATGGCCACCGTGTCGAAGGCGCCGTCGCAGATGCGGGGGGCCGGGGGGGGAGCCCGGGGAGGGGGGGGGGCGGGGGGGGAGGGGCGGCCAGGTGGGGCCGGGGGGCGGAGCCTGGGGGGGGGGGGGGTGGTGGGTTAGATGGGAGTCATAGAGACCCATAGATTGACCCGTAGTGACCCATAGAGACCCATAGAGACCCATAGAGACCATAGAGACCATAGAGACCCATAGATTGACCCATAGAGACCCATAGAGACCATAGAGACCATAGAGACCCATAGAGACCCATAGACCCCATAGAGACCCATAGAGACCCATAGAGACCAGAGACCCATAGATTGACCCATAGTGACCCATAGAGACCCATAGAGACCATAGAGACCCATAGAGACCCATAGACCCCCATAGAGACCCATAGAGACCCATAGAGACCATAGAGACCCATAGATTGACCCATAGTGACCCATAGAGACCCCATAGAGACCATAGAGACCCATAGAGACCCATAGAGACCATAGAGACTCATAGAGACCCATAGAGACCATAGAGACCCATAGAGACCCATAGAGACTCATAGAGACCCATAGAGACCATAGAGACCATAGAGACCCATAGAGACCATAGAGACTCATAGAGACCCATAGAGACCATAGAGACCCATAGAGACCCATTAGAGACCCATAGAGACCCACAGAGACCATAGAGACCCATAGAGACCCATAGAGACCATAGAGACCAAAGAGACCCATAGAGACCATAGAGACCCATAGAGACCATAGAGACCATAGAGACCCATAGATTGACCCATAGTGACCCATAGAGACCATAGAGACCCATAGAGACCCATAGAGACCATAGAGACCCATAGAGACCATAGAGACCCATAGAGACTCATAGAGACCCATAGAGACCCATAGAGACCATAGAGACCATAGAGACCCATAGAGACCATAGAGACTCATAGAGACCCATAGAGACCATAGAGACCCATAGAGACCCATAGAGACCCATAGAGACCCATAGAGCCCCATAGCGCCCCATAGAGCCCCATAGCGCCCCATAGCGCCCCATAGCGCCCCCCGGCACCGTAGAGCTGCTGGATGCCGCGCCGGTCGTCGTCGGGCAGCACAAAGGCCTCCGTGTCCATCCATTGGTAGAACGGCGCCATGATGGCCGACGGGTCGCTCGAGTGCTCCAATCCCAGCGCGTGGCCCAGCTCGTGCACGGCCACCAGGAACAGGTCGTTCCCTGGGGGTTATGGGGCAGCGGGGGGGTCAGGGGGGAGCAGCTGTGGGTCTAGAACCCAACTAGGGGTCAATGGACCCAACTATGGGTCAATGGACCCCAACTATGGGTCTAGAACCCAACTATGGGTCAATGGACCCAACTATGGGTCGATGAGCTCAATGATGGGTCTAGAACCCAACTATGGGTCGAGAACCCAACTATGGGTCAATGGACCCAGCTATGGGTCAATGAGCTCAATGATGGGTCTAGAACCCAGCTATGGGTCAATGGACCCAACTATGGGTCAATGAGCCAAATGATGGGTCTAGAACCCAATTATGGGTCAATGGACCCAACTATGGGTCCAGAACCCAACTATGGGTCCAGAACCCAACCATGGGTCAATGGACCCAACTATGGGTCAGTGAACCCAACTATGGGTCAAGAACCCAATGATGGGTCTAGAACCCAACTATGGGTCGACAACCCAACTATGGGCCAATGGACCCAACTATGGGTCAATGAACCCAAGTATGGGTCAATGGACCCAATGGTGGGTCTAGAACTCAACTATGGGTCAATGGACCCAGCTATGGGTCTAGAACCCAACTATGGGTCAACGAACCCAATGATGGGTCTAGAACCCAACTATGGGTCAATGGACCCAACTATGGGATGGACCCAACTATGGGTCAATGAGCCCAATGATGGGTCTAGAACCCAACTAAGGGTCAATGGACCAGCTATGGGTCTAGAACCCAACTATGGGTCAGTGAATCCAACTATGGGTCAATGAGCGAAAACTATGGGTCAAGAACCCAACTATGGGTCAATGACCCCAACTATGGGTCAGTGAACCAGCTATGGGTCAATGGACCCAACTATGGGTCGATGAACCCAATGATGGGTCTAGAACCCAACTATGGGTCAGTGAATCCAACTATGGGTCAAAGGACCCAACTATGGGTCAATGAGCTCAATGATGGGTCTAGAACCCAGCTATGGGTCAATGGACCCAACTATGGGTCAATGAGCCAAATGATGGGTCTAGAACCCAATTATGGGTCAATGGACCCAACTATGGGTCCAGAACCCAACTATGGGTCCAGAACCCAACCATGGGTCAATGGACCCAACTATGGGTCAGTGAACCCAACTATGGGTCAAGAACCCAATGATGGGTCTAGAACCCAACTATGGGTCGACAACCCAACTATGGGCCAATGGACCCAACTATGGGTCAATGAACCCAAGTATGGTCAATGGACCCAATGGTGGGTCTAGAACTCAACTATGGGTCAATGACCCAGCTATGGGTCTAGAACCCAACTATGGGTCAACGAACCCAATGATGGGTCTAGAACCCAACTATGGGTCGAGAACCCAACTATGTGTCAATGAACCCAACTATGGGTCAATGAGCGCCCAACTATGGGTCTAGAGCCCAACTATGGGTCAGTGAGCCCAATGATGGGTCTAGAACCCAACTATGGGTCAGTGAACCCAACTATGGGTGAACGGACCCAACATGGGGTCAAGAACCCACATGTGGCTCTAGAACCCAAACACGGCCAAAACACCTCAGTGGAGACTCTAGCACCCCAAGGCGACTCTAGAACCCCCCATGTCGGCTCTAGAACCCGCATGCGGCTCTAGAACCCAACCACGACCAAACAACTCAGCGATGACTCTAGAACCCCCCCTGGCGGCTCTAGAACCCCCATGTCGTCTCTAGAGCCCCCATGTCGACTCTAGAACCCAACCACGGCCAAACACCCTAGTGGAGACTCTAGCACCCCAAGGCGACTCTAGAAACCCCATGGCGGCTCTAGAACCCCCTTGGCGGCTCTAGAACCCGCATGTGGCTCTAGAACCCACCAAACAACTCAGTGAAGACTCTAGCACCCCCCGGCGGCTCTAGAAACCCCTGGTGGCTCTAGAACCCCATGTCGTCTCTAGAAACCCCATGTTGACTCTAGAACCCAACCATGGCCAAACACCCAGTGGAGACTCTAGCACCCAAGGCGACTCTAGAACCCCTCCTGGGCGGCTCTAGAACCCAGCCACGGCCAAACATCACAGTGAAGACTCTAGACCCGCCCCCCCCCCCCGCGGCTCTAGACCCCCCCTCTAGAACCCCCCTGGCGGCTCTAGAACCCGCATGTGCTCTAGAACCCACCAAACAACTCAGTGAAGACTCTAGCACCCCCCCCCCCCGCGGCTCTAGACCCCCCCCCCCCCCCCGCGCTCTAGAACCCCCCTGGCGGCTCTAGAACCCCGTATCGACTCTAGAACCCAACACGGCCAAACACCTCAGTGGAGACTCCAGCACCCAAGGCGACTCTAGAACCCCCCGTCGGCTCTAGAACCCCCTGGGGATTCTAGAACCTCGTGTCAGGCTCTAGAACCCCGTGTCGACTCTAGAACCCAACCACGACCAAACAACTCGGTGAAGACTCTAGACCCCCCTTGTCGGCTCTAGAACCCCCCAAGGCGACTCTAGAACCCCCCTGGAGGCCCTAGAACCCCGTGTCTGCTCTAGAACCCAACCATGACCAAACAACTCGGTGAAGACTCTAGACCCCTCCTTGTCGGCTCTAGAACCCCCCAAGGCGACTCTAGAACCCCCCTGGAGGCTCTAGAACCCCGTGTCGGCTCTAGAACCCAACCACGACCAAACAACTCGGTGAAGACTCTAGACCCCCCCATGTCGGCTCTAGAACCCCCAAGGCGACTCTAGAACCCCCCTGGAGGCTCTAGAACCCTGTGTCGGCTCTAGAACCCCGTGTCGGCTCTAGAACCCAACCACGACCAAACAACTCGGTGAAGACTCTAGCACCCCCCGTCGGCTCTAGAACCCCCCCGTCGGCTCTAGAACCCCCTCACCGCTCAGGTCGTGGTTCTGGTCGGTCCAGGGCTCGGCGCCGTCGAAGTGCGTGTCCCCCCCGATGTGGGGCCCGGGGAAGTAGGCGTGGGCCAGGAAGCCGCCGGGGCCGTCGAATGGGGCGCTGTCGCCGTGGAAACCCTCGGCGAATAGGATGAGGATGTCGGGCGCGGGGGCGGAGCCTCCCGCCCCATAGGGCAGCTCGCGGAACGTCAGGGGGGCGGCGGCCGCCCAGGCGGCGAAGGCGCGACGGATGGCCGAGAACGTCCCCGCGCGGCCCACCTTGGGGGTGAAGTTCTGGATGCTGGGGGGCGGGACCCATAAGTGGGGGGCGGGACCCATAAGTGGGGGGCGGGACCCATAAGTGGGGGGCGGGACCCATAGATCCCACAGACAGAGCCATAGAGCCCATAGATGGACTCATAGACCCCCATAGACCCCATAGATGGAGCCATAGACCCCATAGACCCATAGACCCCATAGGCGGACACATAGACCCATAGAACCCCATAGATGGAGCCATAGACCCCCATAGACCCCATAGACCCATAGATGGACCCATAGACCCCCATAGACCCATAGATGGAGCCATAGACCCATAGAGCCCATAGATGGACCCTTAGACCCCACAGACCCATAAATGGACCCATAGACCCCCATAGACCCATAGAGCCCATAGATGGACCCTTAGACCCCATAGACCCATAGATGGACCCATAGACCCCCATAGACCCATAGAGCCCATAGATGGACCCATAGACCCCATAGACCCATAGACAGACCCATACAGCCCCATAGACCCCATAGATGGACACATAGACCCATAGACCACCATAGACCCATAGACCCCATAGACCCATAGACTGACCCATAGACCCCATAGACTGACCCATAGACCCCCATAGAGCCATAGAGCCCATAGATGGACCCATAGACCCCCATAGACCCCATAGAGCCCATAGCCCCATAGGTAGCCCCACAGCCCCATAGGTGGCCCCATAGAGCCCAGGCGGATGGCCGAGAACGTCCCCGCGCGGCCCACCTTGGGGGTGAAGTTCTGGATGCTGGGGGGCGGGACCCATAAGTGGGGGGCGGGACCCATAAGTGGGGGGCGGGACCCATAAGTGGGGGGCGGGACCCATAGATCCCACAGACAGAGCCATAGAGCCCATAGATGGACTCATAGACCCCCATAGATGGAGCCATAGACCCCCATAGACCCCATAGACCCATAGATGGACCCATAGACCCCCATAGACCCATAGACCCATAGACAGACCCATAGACCCATAGATGGACCCATAGACCCCCATAGACCCATAGACGGAGCCATAGACCTCCATAGACCCATAGAGCCCATAGACAGACCCATAGACCCATAGATGGACCCATAGACCCCCATAGACCCCATAGACAGACCCATAGACCCATAGACCCCATAGATGGACACATAGACCCCCACAGACCCATAGATGGACCCATAGACCCATAGACAGACCCGTAGACCCATAGATGGACTCATAGACCACCAGAGACCCATAGATGGAGCCATAGACCCCCATAGACCCCATAGACCCATAGATGGACCCATAGACCCCCATAGACCCATAGACCCCATAGGCGGACACATAGACTCCCATAGACCCATAGATGGACCCATAGACCCCCATAGACCCATAGACCCCATAGGCGGACACATAGACTCCCATAGACCCATAGATGGACCCATAGACCCCCATAGACCCATAGACAGACCCATAGACCCATAGATGGACCCATAGACCCCCATAGACCCCATAGATGGACCCATAGACCCATAGACCCATAGATGGACCCATAGACCCCCATAGACCCATAGACCCATAGATGGACCCATAGACCCCCATAGACCCCATAGCTGGACCCATAGACCCCCATAGACCCATAGATGGACCCATAGACCCATAGACAGACCCATAGACCCATAGATGGAGCCATAGAGCCCCATAGACCCATAGACCCATAGATGGACCCATAGACCCCATAGACCCATAGACAGACCCATACAGCCCCATAGACCCCATAGATGGACACATAGACCCATAGACCACCATAGACCCCATAGACCCATAGACTGACCCATAGACCCATAGAGCCCATAGATGGACCCATAGACCCCATAGAGCCCATAGCCCCATAGGTAGCCCCACAGCCCCATAGGTGGCCCCATAGAGCCCAGGCGGATGGCCGAGAACGTCCCCGCGCGGCCACCTTGGGGGTGAAGTTCTGGATGCTGGGGGGCGGGACCCATAAGTGGGGGGCGGGACCCATAGATTCCACAGACAGACCCGTAGAGCCCATAGATGGACTCATAGACCCCCATAGACCCCATAGATGGAGCCATAGACCCCATAGACCCATAGACCCCATAGGCGGACACATAGACCCATAGAACCCCATAGATGGAGCCATAGACCCCCATAGACCCCATAGACCCATAGATGGACCCATAGACCCCCATAGACCCATAGACCCATAGACAGACCCATAGACCCATAGATGGACCCATAGACCCCATAGACCCATAGATGGAGCCATAGACCCCATAGACCCCATAGACCCATAGATGGAGCCATAGACCCCCATAGACCCATAGACCCTATAGATGGACTCATAGACCCCCATAGACCCATAGACCCATAGACAGACCCATAGACCCATAGATGGACCCATAGACCCCCATAGACCCCACAGATGGACCCATAGACCCACAGCCCCATAGGTAGCCCCACAGCCCCATAGGTGGCCCCATAGAGCCCAGGCGGATGGCCGAGAACGTCCCCGCGCGGCCCACCTTGGGGGTGAAGTTCTGGATGCTGGGGGGCGGGACCCATAAGTGGGGGGCGGGACCCATAAGTGGGGGGCGGGACCCATAAGTGGGGGGCGGGACCCATAGATCCCACAGACAGAGCCATAGAGCCCATAGATGGACTCATAGACCCCCATAGACCCCATAGATGGAGCCATAGACCCCATAGACCCATAGAACCCCATAGATGGAGCCATAGAGCCCCATAGACCCCATAGACCCATAGATGGACCCATAGACCCATAGACCCATAGATGGACCCATAGACCCCCATAGACCCATAGATGGACCCATAGACCCCCATAGACCCATAGACCCATAGATGGACCCATAGACCCCCATAGACCCATAGATGGACCCATAGACCCATAGACAGACCCATAGACCCATAGATGGAGCCATAGACCCCCATAGACCCATAGAGCCCATAGATGGACCCATAGACCCATAGACAGACCCGTACAGCCCCATAGACCCCATAGATGGACACATAGACCCATAGACCACCATAGACCCATAGACCCCATAGACCCATAGACTGACCCATAGACCCCATAGACTGACCCATAGACCCCCATAGAGCCATAGACCCCATAGATGGACCCATAGACCCCATAGAGCCCATAGACCCATAGGTAGCCCCACAGCCCCATAGGTGGCCCCATAGAGCCCAGGCGGATGGCCGAGAACGTCCCCCGCGCGGCCACCTTGGGGGTGAAGTTCTGGATGCTGGGGGGCGGGACCCATAAGTGGGGGGCAGGACCCATAGATCCCACAGACAGAGCCATAGAGCCCATAGATGGACTCATAGACCCCCATAGATGGAGCCATAGACCCCCATAGACCCCATAGACCCATAGATGGACCCATAGACCACCATAGACCCATAGACAGACCCATAGACCCATAGATGGACCCATAGACCCCCATAGACCCCATAGATGGACCCATAGACCCCCATAGACCCATAGATGGACACATAGACCCCCATAGACCCATAGATGGACCCATAGACCCCCATAGACCCATAGACCCCATAGGCGGACACATAGACTCCCATAGACCCATAGATGGACCCATAGACCCCCATAGACCCATAGACCCATAGACAGACCCATAGACCCATAGATGGACCCATAGACCCCCATAGACCCATAGATGGAGCCATAGACCCCCATAGACCCATAGAGCCCATAGATGGACCCATAGACCCATAGACAGACCCATACAGCCCCATAGACCCCATAGATGGACACATAGACCCATAGACCACCATAGACCCCATAGACCCCATAGACCCATAGACTGACCCATAGACCCCATAGACTGACCCATAGACCCCCATAGAGCCATAGAGCCCATAGATGGACCCATAGACCCCCATAGACCCATAGAGCCCATAGCCCCATAGGTAGCCCCACAGCCCCATAGGTGGCCCCATAGAGCCCAGGCGGATGGCCGAGAACGTCCCCGCGCGGCCACCTTGGGGGTGAAGTTCTGGATGCTGGGGGGCGGGACCCATAAGTGGGGGGCGGGACCCATAGATCCCACAGACAGAGCCATAGAGCCCATAGATGGACTCATAGACCCCCATAGATGGAGCCATAGACCCCCATAGACCCCATAGACCCATAGATGGACCCATAGACCCCCATAGACCCATAGACCCATAGACAGACCCATAGACCCATAGATGGACCCATAGACCCCCATAGACCCCATAGATGGACCCATAGACCCCCATAGACCCATAGATGGAGCCATAGACCCCCATAGACCCATAGACCCATAGACAGACCCATAGACCCATAGATGGACCCATAGACCCCCATAGACCCATAGACGGAGCCATAGACCTCCATAGACCCATAGAGCCCATAGACAGACCCATAGACCCATAGATGGACCCATAGACCCCCATAGACCCCATAGACGGACCCATAGACCCATAGACCCCATAGATGGACACATAGACCCCCACAGACCCATAGATGGACCCATAGACCCATAGACAGACCCGTAGACCCATAGATGGACTCATAGACCACCATAGACCCATAGATGGAGCCATAGACCCTCATAGACCCCATAGACCCATAGATGGACCCATAGACCCCCATAGACCCATAGACCCCATAGGCGGACACATAGACTCCCATAGACCCATAGATGGACCCATAGACCCCCATAGACCCATAGACAGACCCATAGACCCATAGATGGACCCATAGACCCCCATAGACCCCATAGATGGACCCATAGACCCATAGACCCATAGATGGACCCATAGACCCCCATAAACCCATAGACCCATAGATGGACCCATAGACCCCCATAGACCCATAGACAGACCCATAGACCCATAGATGGACCCATAGACCCCCATAGACCCCATAGCTGGACCCATAGACCCCCATAGACCCATAGATGGACCCATAGACCCATAGACAGACCCATAGACCCATAGATGGAGCCATAGACCCCCATAGACCCATAGACCCATAGATGGAGCCATAGAGCCCCATAGACCCATAGACCCATAGATGGACCCATAGACCCCATAGACCCATAGACAGACCCATACAGCCCCATAGACCCCATAGATGGACACATAGACCCATAGACCACCATAGACCCCATAGACCCATAGACTGACCCATAGACCCCATAGACTGACCCATAGACCCATAGAGCCCATAGATGGACCCATAGACCCCATAGAGCCCATAGCCCCATAGGTAGCCCCACAGCCCCATAGGTGGCCCCATAGAGCCCAGGCGGATGGCCGAGAACGTCCCCGCGCGGCCACCTTGGGGGTGAAGTTCTGGATGCTGGGGGGCGGGACCCATAAGTGGGGGGCGGGACCCATAAGTGGGGGGCGGGACCCATAAGTGGGGGGCGGGACCCATAGATCCCACAGACAGAGCCATAGAGCCCATAGATGGACTCATAGACCCCCATAGACCCCATAGATGGAGCCATAGACCCCATAGACCCATAGAACCCCATAGATGGAGCCATAGAGCCCCATAGACCCCATAGACCCATAGATGGACCCATAGACCCATAGACCCATAGATGGACCCATAGACCCCCATAGACCCATAGATGGACCCATAGACCCCCATAGACCCATAGACCCATAGATGGACCCATAGACCCCCATAGACCCATAGATGGACCCATAGACCCATAGACAGACCCATAGACCCATAGATGGAGCCATAGACCCCCATAGACCCATAGAGCCCATAGATGGACCCATAGACCCATAGACAGACCCGTACAGCCCCATAGACCCCATAGATGGACACATAGACCCATAGACCACCATAGACCCATAGACCCCATAGACCCATAGACTGACCCATAGACCCCATAGACTGACCCATAGACCCCCATAGAGCCATAGACCCCATAGATGGACCCATAGACCCCATAGAGCCCATAGACCCATAGGTAGCCCCACAGCCCCATAGGTGGCCCCATAGAGCCCAGGCGGATGGCCGAGAACGTCCCCGCGCGGCCACCTTGGGGGTGAAGTTCTGGATGCTGGGGGGCGGGACCCATAAGTGGGGGGCAGGACCCATAGATCCCACAGACAGAGCCATAGAGCCCATAGATGGACTCATAGACCCCCATAGATGGAGCCATAGACCCCCATAGACCCCATAGACCCATAGATGGACCCATAGACCACCATAGACCCATAGACAGACCCATAGACCCATAGATGGACCCATAGACCCCCATAGACCCCATAGATGGACCCATAGACCCCCATAGACCCATAGATGGACACATAGACCCCCATAGACCCATAGATGGACCCATAGACCCCCATAGACCCATAGACCCCATAGGCGGACACATAGACTCCCATAGACCCATAGATGGACCCATAGACCCCCATAGACCCATAGACCCATAGACAGACCCATAGACCCATAGATGGACCCATAGACCCCCATAGACCCATAGATGGAGCCATAGACCCCCATAGACCCATAGAGCCCATAGATGGACCCATAGACCCATAGACAGACCCATACAGCCCCATAGACCCCATAGATGGACACATAGACCCATAGACCACCATAGACCCCATAGACCCCATAGACCCATAGACTGACCCATAGACCCCATAGACTGACCCATAGACCCCCATAGAGCCATAGAGCCCATAGATGGACCCATAGACCCCCATAGACCCATAGAGCCCATAGCCCCATAGGTAGCCCCACAGCCCCATAGGTGGCCCCATAGAGCCCAGGCGGATGGCCGAGAACGTCCCCGCGCGGCCACCTTGGGGGTGAAGTTCTGGATGCTGGGGGGCGGGACCCATAAGTGGGGGGCGGGACCCATAGATCCCACAGACAGAGCCATAGAGCCCATAGATGGACTCATAGACCCCCATAGATGGAGCCATAGACCCCCATAGACCCCATAGACCCATAGATGGACCCATAGACCCCCATAGACCCATAGACCCATAGACAGACCCATAGACCCATAGATGGACCCATAGACCCCCATAGACCCCATAGATGGACCCATAGACCCCCATAGACCCATAGATGGAGCCATAGACCCCCATAGACCCATAGACCCATAGACAGACCCATAGACCCATAGATGGACCCATAGACCCCCATAGACCCATAGACGGAGCCATAGACCTCCATAGACCCATAGAGCCCATAGACAGACCCATAGACCCATAGATGGACCCATAGACCCCCATAGACCCCATAGACGGACCCATAGACCCATAGACCCCATAGATGGACACATAGACCCCCACAGACCCATAGATGGACCCATAGACCCATAGACAGACCCGTAGACCCATAGATGGACTCATAGACCACCATAGACCCATAGATGGAGCCATAGACCCTCATAGACCCCATAGACCCATAGATGGACCCATAGACCCCCATAGACCCATAGACCCCATAGGCGGACACATAGACTCCCATAGACCCATAGATGGACCCATAGACCCCCATAGACCCATAGACAGACCCATAGACCCATAGATGGACCCATAGACCCCCATAGACCCCATAGATGGACCCATAGACCCATAGACCCATAGATGGACCCATAGACCCCCATAAACCCATAGACCCATAGATGGACCCATAGACCCCCATAGACCCATAGACAGACCCATAGACCCATAGATGGACCCATAGACCCCCATAGACCCCATAGCTGGACCCATAGACCCCCATAGACCCATAGATGGACCCATAGACCCATAGACAGACCCATAGACCCATAGATGGAGCCATAGACCCCCATAGACCCATAGACCCATAGATGGAGCCATAGAGCCCCATAGACCCATAGACCCATAGATGGACCCATAGACCCCATAGACCCATAGACAGACCCATACAGCCCCATAGACCCCATAGATGGACACATAGACCCATAGACCACCATAGACCCCATAGACCCATAGACTGACCCATAGACCCCATAGACTGACCCATAGACCCATAGAGCCCATAGATGGACCCATAGACCCCATAGAGCCCATAGCCCCATAGGTAGCCCCACAGCCCCATAGGTGGCCCCATAGAGCCCAGGCGGATGGCCGAGAACGTCCCCGCGCGGCCACCTTGGGGGTGAAGTTCTGGATGCTGGGGGGCGGGACCCATAAGTGGGGGGCGGGACCCACAAGTGGGGGGCGGGACCCATAGATTCCACAGACAGACCCATAGAGCCCATAGATGGAGCCATAGACCCCCATAGACCCCATAGATGGAGCCATAGACCCCCATAGACCCATAGATGGACCCATAGACGGACCCATAGACCCCCATAGACCCATAGAGCCCATGGAGCCCATAGATGGACCCATAGACACCATAGACCCATAGACAGACCCATACAGCCCCATAGACCCCATAGATGGACACATAGACCCATAGACCACCATAGACCCATAGACCCCATAGACCCATAGACCCCCATAGACCCATTGACCCCATAGACCCATAGACCCCCATAGACCCCCATAGACCCATAGACCCATAGACAGACCCATAGCCCCCCATAGACCCATAGACCCCCATAGACCCATAGACCCATAGACCCCATAGACCCATAGACCCCCATAGACCCATAGACCCCCATAGACCCCCATAGACCCCCATAGACCCATAGACCCATAGACCCCATAGACCCCATAGACCCCATAGACCCCCATAGACCCCATAGACCCCATAGACCCATAGACCCCCATAGACCCCATAGACCCCCATAGACCCATAGACCCCACAGACCCATAGACCCATAGACCCCATAGACCCCATAGACCCATAGACCCCCATAGACCCATAGACCCATAGACCCCATAGACCCCATAGACCCCCATAGACCCCCATAGACCCATAGACCCCATAGACCCATAGACCCCCATAGACCCCATAGACCCATAGACCCCCATAGACCCATAGACCCCACAGACCCATAGACCCATAGACCCCATAGACCCCATAGACCCATAGACCCCCATAGACCCCCGCCCCCTGCCCTTGACCCCGTGACCCCAGCCCCCCGCCCTTGACCCCGTGACCCCTGACCTGTAGGTGACCTCGGGGCCAGGCCAGCGCGACCCCTGCAGGGCGAAGCGTCTCCTGCGCACGTTGCCCTTGACCTGCGACCCCAGCTGGTCCGGGACCCCGCAGCGGGGGCGGAGCATGGCCCTGGGTCAAAGGTCAAGGTCACAGCCACCACCCACCCCCCCCCCGGACACACAAAGGGACCCGTGGGCCACAGACATGGGCACTCCTGGGTCCCCTGGGGCACTCCTGGGTCCCTCTTGGGTCCCTTGGGGCACTCCTGGGTCCTTTGGGGCACTCCTGGGTCCCTCTTGGGTCCCTTGGGGCACTCCTGGGTCCCCTTGGGGCACTCCTGGGTCCCTCAATGCCAACAATGGGGATCTCTGGGTCCCATTTGGGGCACTCCTGGGTCCCCGGGGCACTCCTGGGTCCCTCAGTGCCAATGATGGGTCCCTTGGGGCACTCCTGGGTCCCTTTGGGGCACTCCTGGGTCCCTCAGTGCCAATGATGGGTCCCTCCCATGTCCTGTGGGGCACTCCTGGGTCCCTTGGGGCACTCCTGGGTCCCTCTTGGGGCACTCCTGGGTCCCTCAATGCCAACAATGGGGATCTCTGGGTCCCATTTGGGGCACTCCTGGGTCCCTCAGTGCCAATGATGGGTCCCTCCCATCTCCCTTGGGGCACTCTTGGGTCCCTTGGGGCACTCCTGGGTCCCTTGGGGCACTCCTGGGTCCCTCAATGCCATCAATGGGGATCTCTGGGTCCCATTTGGGGCACTCCTGGGTCCCTCAGTGCCAATGATGGGTCCCCTGGGGCACTCCTGGGTCCCCTTGGGGCACTCCTGGGTCCCTCAATGCCATCAATGGGGATCTCTGGGTCCCATTTGGGGCACTCCTGGGTCCCTCAGTGCCAATGATGGGTCCCCTGGGGCACTCCTGGGTCCCCTTGGGGCACTCCTGGGTCCCTCAATGCCAACAATGGGGATCTCTGGGTCCCATTTGGGGCACTCCTGGGTCCCTGGGGCACTCCTGGGTCCCCTTGGGGCACTCCTGGGTCCCTCAGTGCCAATGATGGGTCCCTCCCATGTCCCCTGGGGCACTCCTGGGTCCCCTTGGGGCACTCCTGGGTCCCTCAGTGCCAATGATGGGTCCCTCCCATGTCCCGTGGGGCACTCCTGGGTCCCTTTGGGGCACTCCTGGGTCCCTCAATTTCAATGATGGGTCCCTCCCATGTCCCGTGGGGCACTCCTGGGTCCCGTGGGGCACTCCTGGGTCCCTTTGGGGCACTCCTGGGTCCCTCAATTTCAATGATGGGTCCCTGCCCCGCCCCGTGGGGCACTCCTGGGTCCCGTGGGGCACTCCTGGGTCCCCGGGGCACTCCTGGGTCCTCACCTGAGGGTGGGGGGGTCGGCGCGGCCGGTCACGCGCAGCCCGTAGAAGCGCTGCATGTTCTCCAGCGCCCCCTGCAGGGCCCGGGGGGAGCGCAGCGCCGAGCGCAGGTCCCCGGGGGGCAGGTACCCGTAGCGCTGCAGCCACGCCTGGGGGAGGGGCGGCAGGGGCACGCCTGGGTCCCTGGGGCACGCCTGGGTCCCTTGGGGCACGCCTGGGTCCCTCCCAGAGGCCCCAGCCCACCCCCGAAGTCTTGAGTCCATTGGGGCACGCCTGGGTCCCTCCCAATCTCTTAAGTCTATTGGGGCACTCCTGGGTCCCTCCCAAAATCCTGGGTCCCTTGGGGAACTCCTGGGTCCCTCCTCAATGGCTGGGTCCATTGGGGCATGCCTGGGTCCCTCCCGAACTCCTGGGTCCCTGGGGCACTCCTGGGTCCCTTGGGGCACTCCTGGGTCCCTCCCAAAATCCTGGGTCCATCCCCAAAGGTTCATGTGCATTGGGGCACTCCTGGGTCCCTCCTCAATGGCTGAGTCTATTGGGGCACTCCTGGGTCCCTCCCGAACTCCTGGGTCCCTTGGGGCACTCCTGGGTCCCTCCCAAACTCTTGAGTCCCTTGGGGCACTCCTGGGTCCCTCCCGAACTCCTGGGTCCCTTGGGGCACTCCTGGGTCCCTCCCGAACTCCTGGGTCCCTTGGGGCACTCCTGGGTCCCCCCCGAACTCCTGGGTCCCTTGGGGCACTCTCGGGTCCCTGGGGGCGTGGCCAAGCCCCAGGCCCCGCCCCCCCCCCCCCCACGCGGCTCCGCCCACACGCGGGACAGATTTAGCAGCTGGTAATTAACGTGGGGGCGGCCCGGACGCCTGGGTCCCTTCCCGGTCATGTGATCCCACCCCCGAACTCCTGGGTCCCTCCCGAACTCCTGGGTCCCTACCCGGTCATGTGATCCCAGCCCAGAAATCCTGGGTCCCTTGGGGCACTCCTGGGTCCCTTTCCCAATCACGTGCATCCCTCCCGAACTCCTGGGTCCCTCCCGGACGCCTGGGTCCCCTCCCGAACTCCTGGGTCCCTTGGGGCACTCCTGGGTCCCCTCCCGAACTCCTGGGTCCCTCCCGATCTCCTGGGTCCCTCCCGAACTCCTGGGTCCCTCCCGGACGCCTGGGTCCCTTCCCGGTCATGTGATCCCAGCCCCGAACTCCTGGGTCCCCCTCGGATGCCTGGGTCCCCTCCCGAACTCCTGGGTCCCTTGGGGCACTCCTGGGTCCCCCCCGAACTCCTGGGTCCCTTCCCAATCACGTGCATCCCTCCCGAACTCCTGGGTCCCCCCCGATCTCCTGGGTCCCTCCCGGACGCCTGGGTCCCTTCCCGATCATATGATCCCACCCCCGAACTCCTGGGTCCCTTTCTGGGGGGCTTCCCGAACTCCTGGGTCCCTTGGGGCACTCCTGGGTCCCCTCCCCTCCCCCCGCGTTGCTTTTGGGGTAAAATCCCGCGGAAACGGCGCCAAAACAACCCGGGGGGGGGGGGGAGGGGCGGGAATTGGGGTGAAAGCGGCGGAAAAACGGGACAAAGAGGAGACGTGGCGGGGGGGAGGGGACGAGCCCGGACGCCTGGGTCCCTCCCGAACGCCTGGGTCCCCTATTTGGGTCCCTCCCGGACTCCTGGGTCCCTCCCGGACTCCTGGGTCCCCTATTTGGGTCCCTCCCGGACTCCTGGGTTCTTTGGGGCACTCCTGGGTCCCTCCCCGAACTCCTGGGTCCGCTATTTGGGTCCCTCCCGAACGCCTGGGTCCCTCCCGGACTCCTGGGTCCCTTTCCCGGACTCCTGGGTCCCTCCCTGTACTATTAAGCCCATTGGGGCACTCCTGGGTCCCCTCCCGAACTCCTGGGTCCCTCCCGATCTCCTGGGTCCCTCCCGAACGCCTGGGTCCCTTTCCCGGACTCCTGGGTCCCTCCCAAACTCTTCAGTCCATTGGGGCACTCCTGGGTCCCTGGGGCACTCCTGGGTCCCTCCCGAACTCCTGGGTCCCTTGGGGCACTCCTGGGTCCCTCCCGAACTCCTGGGTCCCTTGGGGCACTCCTGGGTCCCTCCCGAACTCCTGGGTCCCTTGGGGCACTCCTGGGTCCCTGGGGCACTCCTGGGTCCCTTCCCGAACTCCTGGGTCCCTTCCCGAACTCCTGGGTCCCTCCCGAACGCCTGGGTCCTCCCGAACTCCTGGGTCCCTCGGGGCACTCCTGGGTCCCTTCCCGAACTCCTGGGTCCCTTCCCGAACTCCTGGGTCCCTTCCCGAACTCCTGGGTCCCTCCCGGACTCCTGGGTCCCTCCCAAACTCTTCAGTCCCCTGGGGCACTCCTGGGTCCCTTGGGGCACTCCTGGGTCCCTCCCGAACTCCTGGGTCCCTTTCCCGATCTCCTGGGTCCCTCCCGATCTCCTGGGTCCCTGGGGCACTCCTGGGTCCCTCCCGAACTCCTGGGTCCCTTGGGGCACTCCTGGGTCCCTTTGGGGCACTCCTGGGTCCCTCCCGAACTCCTGGGTCCCTGGGGCACTCCTGGGTCCCTTTGGGGCACTCCTGGGTCCCTCCCGAACTCCTGGGTCCCTTGGGGCACTCCTGGGTCCCTTTGGGGCACTCCTGGGTCCCTCCCGAACTCCTGGGTCCCTTTGGGGCACTCCTGGGTCCCTGGGGCACTCCTGGGTCCCTTGGGGCACTCCTGGGTCCCTCCCGAACTCCTGGGTCCCTTTGGGGCACTCCTGGGTCCCTCACCTCGGGGCTGAACGGGGGTGTCTCGGGTGGGGGAGGGGCCGCCGCCCCCCCCAGCAGCAGCAGCAGCGCGAGCATCGCCGTGGGGGCGGGGGTCTGAGCGCGCCGCGCGCGCCGCGGGGGAAGACAAGGGGGGGGGCGGGGCCAAGGGGAGGGGGGCGGGGCCAAGGAGGGGAGGGGCCCAGGAGTGCCCCGGAGAACCCGGGAGGGCGGGGCGGGGGGGGGGGAAGCAAATAGGGGACCCAGGAGTTCGGGAGGGACCCAGGAGTTCGGGAGGGGACCCAGGAGTGCGGGAAGGGACCCAGGAGTTCGGGAGGGACCCAGGAGTTCGGGAAGGGACCCAGGAGTTCGGGAGCGGACCCAGGAGTTCGGGAAGGGACCCAGGAGTTCGGGAAGGGACCCAGGAGTTCGGGAGGGGACCCAGGAGTTCGGGAAGGGACCCAGGAGTTCGGGAGGGACCCAGGAGTTCGGGAAGGGACCCAGGAGTGCCCCAAGGGACCCAGGAGTTCGGGAGGGGACCCAGGAGTTCCCCAAGGGACCCAGGAGTTCGGGAGGGACCCAGGAGTGCCCCAAGAGATCCAGGAGTTCGGGAAGGGACCCAGGAGTTCGGGAGGGACCCAGGAGTGCCCCAAGGGACCCAGGCGTCCGGGCTTGACCTCCGGGTGGCGCCCAATGGCGGGGGGGGGGGGGGATATCACGTGAGCAGGGGAGGAGTCACGTGTCTTATTTTGGGTGGGGGGTTGTCACGTGTGTTGCGTGTGGGGGCGGGGCCGCCCAAGCCGCCCCCATTGGCCACGTCCCCATTGAGAAAGCCCCGCCCCCTCCATTCATAAACCCCGCCCCATTGATAGCCCCACCCCCATTCATAAGCCACGCCCCCTCCATTCATCGCTTCGTTCCCATGGCAACGCTTTATTGGGGGTTCAGCGGGGGCGGAGCTGGATCCTGATTGGTCCGTAGGGCCGGGGCTGCTCCAGGCGCAGCCAATGGGAGGCGCAGAGCTCTGCGGAGGGGGCGTGGTTTGGGGGGTGCAGAGACAGGTTAGGGGGCTGCCCCATAGATGTGGGGCTGGACCCATAGATGTGGGGCGAGACCCATAGATGTGGGGCAGGACCCATAGATGTGGGGCAGGACCCATAGATGTGGTGCGGGACCCATAGATGTGGGGTGAGACCCATAGATGTGGGGCAGGACCCATAGATGTGGGGTGAGACCCATAGATGTGGGGCGGGACCCATAGATGTGGGGTGAGACCCATAGATGTGGGGCAGGACCCATAGATGTGGGGCGGGACCCATAGATGTGGGGTGAGACCCATAGATGTGGGGCAGGACCCATAGATGTGGGGCGGGACCCATAGATGTGGGGTGAGACCCATAGATGTGGGGCAGGACCCATAGATGTGGGGCGGGACCCATAGATGTGGGGTGAGACCCATAGATGTGGGGCGGGACCCATAGATGTGGGGTGGGACCCATAGATGTGGGGCGGGACCCATAGATGTGGGGCAGGACCCATAGATGTGGGGCTGGTCCCATAAATGTGGGGTGAGACCCATAGATCTGGGGCGGGACCCATAGATGTGGGGCAGGACCCATAGATGTGGGGTGAGACCCATAGATGTGGGGCTGCCCCATAGATGTGGGGCAGGACCCATAGATGTGGGGCGGGACCCATAGATGTGGGGCGGGACCCATAGATGTGGGGTGGGACCCATAGATGTGGGGCGGGACCCATAGATGTGGGGCTGCCCCATAGATGTGGGGTGGGACCCCTAGATGTGGGGCAGGACCCATAGATAGGGGGTGAGACCCATAGATGTGGGGCTGCCCCATAGATGTGGGGCGGGACCGATAGATGTGGGGCTGCCCCATAGATGTGGGGCAGGACCCATAGATGTGGGGCGGGACCCATAGATGTGGGGCGGGACCCATAGATGTGGGGCAGGACCCATAGATGTGGGGCGGGACCCATAGATGTGGGGCTGGACCCATAGATGTGGGGCTGCCCCATAGATGTGGGGTGGGACCCCTAGATGTGGGGCAGGACCCATAGATGTGGGGCAGGACCCATAGATAGGGGGTGAGACCCATAGATGTGGGGCTGCCCCATAGATGTGGGGCGGGACCGATAGATGTGGGGCGGGACCCATAGATGTGGGGCTGGACCCATAGATGTGGGGTGGGACCCATAGATGTGGGGCGGGACCCATAGATGTGGGGCAGGACCCATAGATGTGGGGCTGGTCCCATAAATGTGGGGTGAGACCCATAGATCTGGGGCGGGACCCATAGATGTGGGGCTGGACCCATAGATGTGGGGCAGGACCCATAGATGTGGGGTGGGACGCATAGATGTGGGGCGGGGCCCATAGATGTGGGGCGGGACCCATAGATGTGGGGCAGGACCCATAAATGTGGGGTGGGACCCATAGATGTTGGGTGAGACCCATAGATGTGGGGTGGGACCCATAGATGTTGGGTGAGACCCATAGATGTGGGGCAGGACCCATAGATGTGGGGCGGGACCCATAAATGTGGGGTGGGACCCATAGATGTTGGGTGAGACCCATAGATGTGGGGTGGGACCCATAGATGTTGGGTGAGACCCATAGATGTGGGGCAGGACCCATAGATGTGGGGCGGGACCCATAGATGTGGGGCAGGACCCATAGATGTGGGGTGAGACCCATAGATGTGGGGCTGCCCCATAGATGTGGGGCAGGACCCATAGATGTGGGGCGGGACCCATAGATGTGGGGCGGGACCCATAGATGTGGGGTGGGACCCATAGATGTGGGGCGGGACCCATAGATGTGGGGCTGCCCCATAGATGTGGGGTGGGACCCCTAGATGTGGGGCAGGACCCATAGATAGGGGGTGAGACCCATAGATGTGGGGCTGCCCCATAGATGTGGGGCGGGACCGATAGATGTGGGGCTGCCCCATAGATGTGGGGCAGGACCCATAGATGTGGGGCGGGACCCATAGATGTGGGGCGGGACCCATAGATGTGGGGCAGGACCCATAGATGTGGGGCGGGACCCATAGATGTGGGGCTGGACCCATAGATGTGGGGCTGCCCCATAGATGTGGGGTGGGACCCCTAGATGTGGGGCAGGACCCATAGATGTGGGGCAGGACCCATAGATAGGGGGTGAGACCCATAGATGTGGGGCTGCCCCATAGATGTGGGGCGGGACCGATAGATGTGGGGCGGGACCCATAGATGTGGGGCTGGACCCATAGATGTGGGGCGGGACCCATAGATGTGGGGTGAGACCCATAGATGTGGGGCGGGACCCATAGATGTGGTGCGGGACCCATAGATGTGGGGTGAGACCCATAGATGTGGGGCTGGACTCATAGATGTGGGGTGGGACCCATAGATGTGGGGCTGGACCCATAGATGTGGGGCAGGGCCCATAGATGTGGGGTGAGACCCATAGATAGGGGGTGAGACCCATAGATGTGGGGCGGGACCAATAGATGTGGGGATGGACCCATAGATGTGGGGTGAGACCCATAGATGTGGGGCAGGACCCATAGATGTGGGGCGGGACCCATAGATGTGGGGCAGGACCCATAGATGTGGGGCAGGACCCATAGATGTGGGGCGAGACCCATAGATGTGGGGCAGGACCCATAGATGTGGGGCGGGACCCATAGATGTGGGGCTGCCCCATAGATGTGGGGTGAGACCCATAGATGTGGGGCAGGACCCATAGATGTGGGGTGAGACCCATAGATGTGGGGCGGGACCCATAGATGTGGGGTGAGACCCATAGATGTGGGGCGGGACCCATAGATGTGGGGCTGCCCCATAGATGTGGGGCGGGACCCATAGATGTGGGGCTGCCCCATAGATGTGGGGCTGCCCCACAGACTCACCCAGGCAGAGGCTGAACAGCCGCCCCACGGCGCCGCGGGGGGTCCCGGGGGGCACCAGGGACCCCAAATCGGAGCCACCGGGGAGGGCGGCGGCCGAGAGGAGGAGCCTGGGGACCCAGGAGTGCCCCAATGGACCCAGGAGTGCCCCAGGGGACCCAGGAGTGCCCCAAGGGACCCAGGCGTCCGGGCCCCGCCCCCCTCACTGACCTCCGCATGGCCGCCATGTTGGGGGCGGGGCCTGGCGGCATTTCCGCTTCCGGCGCTTCCGGCAGCTCGGGGAGGGGCGGGGGGGGGGGAGGGGAGGAGGGGGGGCTGGGGGGGGGGGGGGAGGTCAAAAGGTCAAGGGGTCACATGAGGGGTCGTGACCCCCCCGCGGTGACCCCCGCGGTGACCCCGTGACCCCTGTGACGTCACCGAGGTTCCTCGGGGGGGAGGGGCCGCGGTTCCTCCTCTGGGAGCTCCAGGGACAGTTCTGGGGACGGACCCATAGACAACAATGGGACCCATAGATTGACCCATAGATTGACCCATAGAGACCCATAGAGAACAATGGGACCCATAGATTGACCCATAGACAACAATGGGACCCATAGATTGACCCATAGACAACAATGGGACCCATAGATTGACCCATAGAGAACAATGGGACCCATAGACTGACCCATAGATTGACCCATAGACAACAATGGGACCCATAGATTGACCCATAGACAACAATGGGACCCATAGATTGACCCATAGAGAACAATGGGACCCATAGACTGACCCATAGATTGACCCATAGACAACAATGGGACCCATAGATTGACCCATAGACAACAATGGGACCCATAGATTGACCCATAGATTGACCCATAGAGACCCATAGAGAACAATGGGACCCATAGATTGACCCATAGACAACAATGGGACCCATAGATTGACCCATAGACAACAATGGGACCCATAGATTGACCCATAGAGAACAATGGGACCCATAGACTGACCCATAGATTGACCCATAGACAACAATGGGACCCATAGATTGACCCATAGATTGACCCATAGACAACAATGGGACTCATAGATTGACCCATAGAGACCCATGGGACCCATAGATTGACCCATAGAGACCCATGGGACCCATAGATTGACCCATAGACAACAATGGGACCCATAGATTGACCCATAGAGACCCATAGAGAACAATGGGACCCATAGATTGACCCATAGATTGACCCATAGAGACCAATGGGACCCATAGATTGACCCATAGATTGACCCATAGATTGACCCATAGAGACCCATAGAGAACAATGGGACCCATAGATTGACCCATAGAGACCCATAGAGAACAATGGGACCCATAGATTGACCCATAGATTGACCCATAGAGACCCATAGAGAACAATGGGACCCATAGATTGACCCATAGATTGACCCATAGATTGACCCATAGAGACCCATAGATTGACCCATAGATTGACCCATAGAGACCCATAGAGACCCATAGAGACCCATAGATTGACCCATAGATTGACCCATAGAGAACAATGGGACCATAGATTGACCCATAGAGACCCATGGGACCCATAGATTGACCCATAGAGACCCATAGAGAACAATGGGACCCATAGATTGACCCATAGAGAACAATGGGACCCATAGATTGACCCATAGATTGACCCATAGAGACCCATGGGACCCATAGATTGACCCATAGAGACCCATAGAGACCCATAGAGACCCATAGATCGACCCATAGAGACCATAGAGACCCATAGAGACCCATAGATTGACCCATAGAGCCCCACAGCCCCGCAGACCCCATAGCGCCCCATAGATCTGTGGGTCGCTCACCCGACGTCGTCACCATCCCGGGCAGACTCGGCTCCAGCACCTCCCGCAGGATCTGTGGGGCCCGAACGCCTGGGTCCCTCCCGGACGCCTGGGTCCCCTGGGGCACTCCTGGGTCCCTCCCGGACGCCTGGGTCCCCTGGGGCACTCCTGGGTCCCCCCGGACGCCTGGGTCCTCACCTCCACCTCGCTGGGCAGCTCTGGGGCCGCCGGGGGTCGCCGTGGGGCAGGACGGGCACATCTGCCCCATAAGTGCCAGAGCTCGGGGGGGCAGCCAACCTATGGGGCAGAGAGGGGACGTGTGGGGCCCGGACGCCTGGGTCCCTGGGGCACTCCTGGGTCCCTCGGGGCACTCCTGGGTCCCTTGGGGCACTCCTGGGTCCTCACCGCAGGTCGGGGTTCCCAGCAGTTCACTTGGGGGGCGGCGGCGCTTGGGGGGCGGCTCCAGCAGAACCTGTGGGGCCCGGACGCCTGGGTCCCTTCTCTGTGCAATAATCTATGGGGCCCGGACGCCTGGGTCCCTCCTCATTCAAATCTATGGGGCCCGGACGCCTGGGTCCCTTATCGGGGAAATCTATGGGGCCCGGACGCCTGGCTCCCTCCTCATTCAAATCTATGGGGCCCGGACGCCTGGGTCCCTCCTCTCCCGAACTCCTGGGTCCCTCCCCAGTGCAATCTATGGGGCCCGGACGCCTGGGTCCCTCCTCGGTCAAATCTATGGGGCCCGGACGCCTGGGTCCCTCCTCATTCAAATCTATGGGGCCCGGACGCCTGGGTCCCTCCTCAGTGCAATCTATGGGGCCCGGACGCCTGGGTCCCTCCTCATTCAAATCTATGGGGCCCGGACGCCTGGGTCCCTCCGCAGTGTAATCTATGGGGCCCCGGACGCCTGGGTCCCTCCTCTCCCGAACTCCTGGGTCCCTCCTCATTCAAATCTATGGGGCCCGGACGCCTGGGTCCCTCCCCAGTGCAATCTATGGGGCCCGGACGCCTGGGTCCCTCCTCTCCCGAACTCCTGGGTCCCTCCTCATTCAAATCTATGGGGCCCGGACGCCTGGGTCCCTCCTCATTCAAATCTATGGGGCCCGGACGCCTGGGTCCCTCCTCAGTCAAATCTATGGGGCCCGGACGCCTGGGTCCCTCCTCTCCCGAACTCCTGGGTCCCTCCCCAGTGCAATCTATGGGGCCCAGACGCCTGGGTCCCTCCTCATTCAAATCTATGGGGCCCGGACGCCTGGGTCCCTCCTCTCCCGAACTCCTGGGTCCCTCCCCAGTGCAATCTATGGGGCCCGGACGCCTGGGTCCCTCCTCTCCCGAACTCCTGGGTCCCTCCCCAGTGCAATCTATGGGGCCCGGACGCCTGGGTCCCTCCTCTCCCGAACTCCTGGGTCCCTCCCCAGTGCAATCTATGGGGCCCGGACGCCTGGGTCCCCGCTCACCAGCGCCCCACAGTGGCCGTGGGGCCGCAGCAGCTGCGCCTGGAACTGCTCCTGGGGGATCTGGGGCTGGGGGTCCATGTGGGGCAGACGGCGGCGCTTGGGGGGCAGCTGTGGGGCAGAGGCTCCGTGTGGGTCCCGCCCCATAGCGCTGCCCCACAAGTGGCCCCATAACCAACCTTGGGGGGGCGGCGGAGCCTCCTCGGGGGGGGCGGGAGCTGTGGGGCGGAGATGGGGGGCAGGGCTGCCCCATAAGTGACCCACAAGTGGCCCCCGCACAGCCCCATAAGTGACGCGATTCTGCCCCATAAGTGACCCCCAGCCCCACAAGTGACCTGATTCTGCCCCATAAGTGACCCCCAGCCCCATAAGTGATGTGACTCTGCCCCATAAGTGACCCCCCAGCCCCACAAGTGACCTGATTCTGCCCCATAAGTGATCCCCCAGCTACATAAGTGACCCAATTCTGCCCCATAAGTGACCCCCCAGCCCCATAGGTGAGCCCCCAGCCCCATAAGTGACTCGATTCTGACCTATAAGTGACCCCCCAGCCCCATAAGTGACTCGATTCTGACCCATAAGTGACCCCCAGCCCCATAAGTGACCTGATTATGCCCCATAGGTGACCCCCCAGCCCCATAAGTGACTCGATTCTGCCCCATAAGTGACCTGATTATGCCCCATAGGTGACGCCCCAGCCCCATAAGTGACCCCTCAGCCCCATAAGTGACCCCCCAGCCCCACAAGTGACCCGATTCTGCCCCATAAGTGACACCCCCACCCCATAGGTGACCCCTCAGCCCCATAAGTGACCCAATTCTGCCCCATAAGTGACCCCCCAGCCCCATAGGTGACCCCTCTCTGCCCCATAAGTGACCCCTCAGCCCCATAAGTGACCCCCAGCCCCATAAGTGACCCCTCCCTGCCCCATAAGTGACCCCTCTCTGCCCCATAAGTGACCCCTCCCTGCCCCATAAGTGACCCCTCTCTGCCCCATAAGTGACCCCTCCCTGCCCCATAAGTGACCCCTCTCTGCCCCATAAGTGACCCCTCTCTGCCCCATAAGTGACCCCTCCCTGCCCCATAAGTGCTCACCGGGGGGCGGCGCTGGGAGCTCCGGTATCTCCTCCACTATGGGGCAGCGACGCCGTGGGGCTGGGGGGGGCTCCGTGCCCCATAAGTGCCCCCCCAGCCCCATAAGTGCCCCATAGACACCCCAAGTGCCCCATAGATACCCACAAGTGCCCCATAGATGCCCCACAAGTGCCCCATAGATGCCCCATAGACACCCCCCAAGTGCCCCATAGATACCCCCAAGTGCCCCATAGATGCCCCACAAGTGCCCAATAGATACCCCATAAGTGCCCCATAGATACCCCCAAGTGCCCGATAGACGCCCAAGTGCCCCATAGATGCCCACAAGTGCCCCATAAGTGCCCCCCAAGTGCCCCATAGACACCCCCAAGCGCCCCATAGATACCCCATAAGTGCCCCATAGACACCCCATAAGTGCCCCCCAGTGTCCCCCAGCCCCATAAGTGCCCCATAGACACCCCATAAGTGCCCCCCAAGTGTCCCCCCAGCCCCATAAGTGCCCCATAGACACCCCCAAGTGCCCCATAGATGCCCCATAAGTGCCCCATAGATGCCCCCAAGTGCCCCATAGACACCCTCAAGTGCCCCATAGATACCCCATAAGTGCCCCATAGCTGCCCCATAGATGCCCCATAACTGCCCCCAAGCGCCCCATAAGTGCCCCATAGACGCCCCGTAAGTGCCCCCCAAGTGTCCCCCCAGCCCCATAAGTGCCCCATAGACACCCAAGTGCCGCATAGACACCCCATAAGTGCCCCATAGCTGCCCCATAGACACCCCATAAGTGCCCCCCAAGTGTATCCCCAGCCCCATAAGTGCCACATAGACACCCCCCAAGTGCCACATAGATGCCCCATAAGTGCCCCCCAAGTGTCCCCCAGCCCCATAAGTGCCCCATAGATGCCCAAGTGCCCCATAGACACCCCCAAGTGCCCCATAGACACCCCCAAGTGCCCCATAGATACCCCATAAGTGCCCCATAGCTGCCCCATAGACGCCCCATAACTGCCCCCAAGTGCCCCATAAGTGCCCCATAAGTGCCCCATAGATGCCCATAAGTTCCCCATGGACGCCCCATAAGTGCCCCCAAGTGCCCCATAGATGCCCCATAACTGCCCCCAAGTGCCCCATAAGTGCCACATAGATGCCCATAAGTGCCCCCCAAGTGTCCCCCCAGCCCCATAGCTGCCCCATAGCTGCCCCATAGCTGCCCCATAGCTGCCCCACCATAGGGCAGCAGCTCCTCGGCCTCCGCCAGCAGCTCCAGCTCCCGCGGCGTCACCTCGGGCAGCTCCTCCTGCCCCATAGATCCGTGGGGCAGCCCCATAGATCCCCCCCCACGCATCCGTGGGGCAGCCCCATAGATCCCCCCCAAACCCCATGGAGCTGGGGGGCAGCCCCACACCCCCCCCCAACCGGGATCTGTGGGTCCCGCCCCCCAAGTGTGGGTCCAGCCCCCCAAGTGTGGGTCCAGCCCCATATGTGTCCAGCCCCCCAAGTGTGGGTCCAGCCCAAGTGTGGGTCCAGCCCCATATGTGTCCACCCCACATCTATGGGTCCAGCCCCCCATCTATGGGTCCAGCCCCCCAAGTGTGGGTCCAGCCCCATATGTGTCCACCCCACATCTATGGGTCCCGCCCCCATCTATGGGTCCCGCCCCCCAAGTGTGGGTCCAGCCCTATATGTGTCCACCCCACATCTATGGGTCCTGCCCCCCATCTATGGGTCCAGCCCCCCAAGTGTGGGTCCAGCCCCATATGTGTGCACCCCCATCTATGGGTCCAGCCCCATCTATAGGTCCCACCCCACATCTATGGGTCCAGCCCCCCATCTATGGGTCCCGCCCCACATCTATGGGTCCCACCCCACATCTATGGGTCCAGCCCCCCAAGTGTGGGTCCAGCCCCACATCTATGGGTCCAGCCCCCCAAGTGTGGGTCCAGCCCCCCAAGTGTGGGTCCAGCCCCATATGTGTCCACCCCACATCTATGGGTCCAGCCCCCCATCTATGGGTCCAGCCCCCCATCTATGGGTCCCACCCCACATCTATGGGTCCAGCCCCCCAAGTGTGGGTCCAGCCCCCCAAGTGTGGGTCCAGCCCCATATGTGTCCACCCCACATCTATGGGTCCAGCCCCCCAAGCGTGAGTCACCAATCTATGGGTCCCGCCCCACATCTATGGGTCCAGCCCCCCAAGCGTGAGTCACCAATCTATGGGTCCCGCCCCACATCTATGGGTCCAGCCCCCCAAGTGTGGGTCCAGCCCTATATGTGTCCACCCCCCCCATCTATGGGTCCCACCCCACATCTATGGGTCCAGCGCCCCAAGTGTGGGTCCAGCCCCATATGTGTGCACCCCCATCTATGGGTCCAGCCCCATCTATAGGTCCCACCCCACATCTATGGGTCCAGCCCCCCAAGTGTGGGTCCCGCCCCCCAAGTGTGGGTCCAGCCCCATATGTGTCCACTCCACATCTATGGGTCCAGCCCCCCATCTATGGGTCCCCGCCCCACATCTATGTGTCCAGCCCCCCAAGTGTGGGTCCCGCCCCCCAAGTGTGGGTCCGGCCCCATATGTGTCCACCCCACATCTATGGGTCCAGCCCCCCATCTATGGGTCCCACCCCACATCTATGTGTCCAGCCCCCCAAGTGTGGGTCCAGCCCCCCAAGTGTGGGTCCCGCCCCCCAAGTGTGGGTCCGGCCCCACCTCTGGGGCCGGGGGGGCCTCTATGGGTCCGGGCTCGCGCAGGGTGATGGCTTCGGGGGGCGCTGTGGGGCGCACTTGGGGGTCAGGCTGGGGGGGGGTCCCAGCCCCATAGCGGGACCCGCCGGCCCCATAAGTTGTGGGGCTGAGCTCACCCAGGGGGGGAAGCGGCTCCTCCAGCAGCCGCCGCAGCTGTGGGGCAGAGATGTGGGGCAGAGATGTGGGGCAGAGATGGGGGGGTTATGGGGCAGAGATGTGGGGCAGAGATGGGGGGCAGAGATGGGGGGTTATGGGGCAGCTATGGGGTGGATCTATGGGGCAGATATGGGGGTTATGGGGCAGAAATGGGGGGGTTATGGGGCAGGTTATGGGGCGGATCTATGGGTCAGATCTGTGGGGCGGATCTATGGGTCAGATCTATGGGTCGATCTATGGGTTGGATCTATGGGGGGTTATGGGGCAGGTTATAGGGCAGATATGGGGCTGCGGGTCGGATCTATGGGTCGGATCTATGGGTCGGATCTATGGGGCAGGTTATGGGGAGATATGGGGCTGTGGGTCAGATCTATGGGTCGGATCTATGGGTCGGATCTATGGGGCAGGTTATGGGGCAGATATGGGGCTGTGGGTCGGATCTATGGGGCAGGTTATGGGGCAGATATGGGGCTGTGGGTCGGATCTATGGGGCAGGTTATGGGGCAGATATGGGGCTGTGGGTCGGATCTATGGGGCAGGTTATGGGCAGATATGGGGCTGTGGGGCGGATCTATGGGTCGGATCTATGGGTGGATCTATGGGCAGATCTATGGGGCAGGTTATGGGGCAGATATGGGGGTTATGGGGTGGATCTATGGGTCAGATCTATGGGTCGGATCTATGGGTGGATCTGTGGGTGGATCTATGGGGCAGGTTATGGGGTGGATCTATGGGTGGATCTATGGGGCAGGTTATGGGGTGGATGTGCAGGTGGATCTATGGGGCAGGTTATGGGGTGGATCTATGGGGCAGGTTATGGGGTGGATCTATGGGTGGATCTATGGGGCAGGTTATGGGGTGGATCTATGGGGCAGGTTATGGGGTGGATCTATGGGTGGATCTATGGGGCAGGTTATGGGGTGGATGTGCAGGTGGATCTATGGGGCAGGTTATGGGGTGGATGTGCGGGTGGATCTATGGGGCAGGTTATGGGGTGGATGTGCAGGTGGATCTATGGGGCAGGTTATGGGGTGGATCTATGGGGCAGGTTATGGGGTGGATCTATGGGTGGATCTATGGGGCAGGTTATGGGGTGGATGTGCAGGTGGATCTATGGGGCAGGTTATGGGGTGGATCTATGGGGCAGGCTATGGGGTGGATGTGCGGCTGGATCTATGGGGCAGGTTATGGGGTGGATCTATGGGGCAGGTTATGGGGTGGATCTATGGGGCAGGTTATGGGGTGGATGTGCGGGTGGATCTATGGGGCAGGCTATGGGGTGGATCTATGGGGCAGGTTATGGGGTGGATCTATGGGGCAGGTTATGGGGTGGATGTGCGGGTGGATCTATGGGGCAGGCTATGGGGTGGATCTATGGGGCAGGTTATGGGGTGGATCTATGGGGCAGGCTATGGGGTGGATCTATGGGGCAGGCTATGGGGTGGATCTATGGGGCAGGTTATGGGGTGCTCTATGGGGCAGGCTATGGGGTGGATCTATGGGGCAGGCTATGGGGTGGATGTGCAGCTGGATCTATGGGGCAGCCCCACACCTGCGGGATGTCTATGGGGCTGGGCAGGCCCGGCCCCATCACCCCGAAATGTGGGTCCGGGGCCAATTCCAGAGACACCATCAGGGACTGAGCGTCGGGAACCTGGTGCAGCCTGGGGGGAGATGTGGGGAGATGTGGGGAGATGTGGGGCACGGTGACCCCATTGACCCCACTGACCCCATTGACCCCACTGACCCCACTGACCCCATTGACCCCATTGATCCCATTGATCCCATTGACCCCACTGACCCCATTGACCCCAGTGACCCCATTGACCCCACTGACCCCATTGACCCCACTGACCCCACTGACCCCATTGACCCCACTGACCCCATTGATCCCATTGACCCCACTGACCCCATTGACCCCACTGACCCCATTGACCCCAGTGACCCCATTGACCCCACTGACCCCATTGACCCCACTGACCCCACTGACCCCATTGACCCCACTGACCCCCATTGACCCCATTGACCCCACTGACCCCATTGACCCCACTGACCCCATTGACCCCACTGACCCCCATTGACCCCCATTGACCCCACTGACCCCATTGATCCCCATTGACCCCATTGACCCCATTGACCCCATTGACCCCACTGACCCCATTGACCCACTGACCCCATTGACCCCATTGACCCCATTGTCCCTATTGACCCCATTGACCCCATTGACCCCATTGACCCCATTGACCCCACTGACCCCATTGACCCCATTGTCCCTATTGACCCCATTGACCCCATTGACCCCATTAACCCCATTGACCCCCATTGCCCCATTGACCCCATTGATCCCATTGACCCCATTGACCCCATTAACCCCATTGACCCCATTGACCCCATTGACCCCATTGATCCCATTGACCCCATTGACCCCATTGATCCCATTGACCCCATTGACCCCACTGACCCCATTGACCCCACTGACCCCATTGATCCCCATTGACCCCATTGATCCCCATTGACCCCATTGACCCCACTGACCCCACTGACCCCATTGACCCCACTGACCCCATTGACCCCCATTGCCCCATTGACCCCACTGACCCCATTGACCCCACTGACCCCATTGACCCCACTGACCCCATTGACCCCCATTGACCCCCATTGACCCCATTGACCCCCATTGACCCCATTGACCCCACTGACCCCCATTGACTCCCATTGATCCCCATTGACCCCATTGACCCCATTGACCCCCATTGACCCCCATTGACCCCACTGACCCCATTGACCCCATTGATCCCATTGACCCCATTGACCCCATTGATCCCCATTGACCCCCATTGATCCCATTGACCCCACTGACCCCATTGACCCCATTGATCCCATTGACCCCATTGACCCCCATTGATCCCATTGACCCCATTGATCCCATTGACCCCATTGATCCCATTGACCCCATTGACCCCATTGACCCCATTGTCCCCATTGACCCCATTGATCCATTGACCCCATTGATCCCATTGCCCCCATTGATCCATTGCCCCCATTGTCCCCATTGCCCCCATTGACCCCATTGTCCCCATTGTCCCCATTGCCCCCCATTGTCCCCGTGGGTCCCTGTGGGTCAATGTGTGGGTCACTCACCCCCTTGGGGGGCTCATGTCGATATGGGGCTCTATGGGTGTCACCCGGTGCAGCCGCTCCAGGGTCTGGGCCACGTCATCTGTGGGGCACGACCCATAGATCAGACCCCCATGGAGCCCACAGAGCCCCCAGAGACCCACAGAGACCCATAGAGACCCATAGAGACCCATAGAGACCCATAGAGACCATAGAGACCATAGAGACCCATAGAGACCATAGAGACCATAGAGACCCATAGAGACCCATAGAGACCCATAGAGACCATAGAGACCCATAGAGACCCATAGAGACCCATAGAGACCCATAGAGACCCATAGAGACCATAGAGACCATAGAGACCCATAGAGACCCATAGAGACCCATAGAGACCATAGAGACCCATAGAGACCCATAGAGACCATAGAGACCCATAGAGACCCATAGAGACCATAGAGACCATAGAGACCATAGAGACCCATAGAGACCATAGAGACCATAGAGAACATAGAGACCATAGAGACCATAGAGACCATAGAGACCCATAGAGACCATAGAGACCCATAGAGACCCATAGAGACCATAGAGACCATAGAGACCCATAGAGATCATAGAGACCATAGAGACCCATAGAGACCATAGAGACCCATAGAGACCCATAGAGACCATAGAGACCATAGAGACCCATAGAGACCATAGAGACCCATAGAGACCCATAGAGACCCATAGAGACCATAGAGACCATAGAGACCCATAGAGACCATAGAGACCCATAGAGACTCATAGAGACCCATAGCGCCCCACAGCGCCCCACAGCGCCCCACAGCGCCCCATAGCGCCCCACACGCACCCAGCAGGCGGTGGCACTGCCGGCCCAGCACCCGCACCAGCCCCAGCTGCAGAAGCGCCGCCAGGTAGAGGGAGCAGCGAGGGGGCGGAGCTCCGGCAGGAGGGGGCGGGGCCTCCCAGCCTGAGCGGCCAATCACGAACGCCGCCACGGCCGCGCTGGAACGGGGGGGTGGGGTGAGGGGGGAGGGGTTAGAGAACATGGAGAGACACAGGGACCCATAGGGACCCATAGAGGTCAATGGGACCCATAGAGACCACAGAGGTCAATGGGGGTCAATGGGGGTCAATGGGAGTCAATGGGGATCAATGGGGGTCAATGGGGATCAATGGGGATCAATGGGGTCAATGGGGTCAATGGGGGTCAATGGGGGTCAATGGGGATCAATGGGATCAATGGGGATCAATGGGATCAATGGGGTCAATGGGAGTCAATGGGGATCAATGGGGTCAATGGGGATCAATGGGGGTTAATGGGGATCAATGGGGATCAATGGGGGTCAATGGGTCAATGGGAGTCAATGGGGTCAATGGGGATCAATGGGGGTCAATGGGGGTCAATGGGGGTCAATGGGGGTCAATGAGGTCAATGGGATCAATGGGGGTCAATGGGGATCAATGGGGTCAATGGGGGTCAATGGGGATCAATGGGGTCAATGGGGGTCAATGGATCAATGGGGGTCAATGGGGGTCAATGGGATCAATGGGGATCAATGGGGGTCAATGGGACCCATAGACACCCAGCGGGGGGGGGGCGTGGCTTAGCGAGGGGGCGTGGCTTAGCGCCAGCAGCGCTGGCGGGAGGGGGCGTGTCCGGCGCGCAAGCCACGCCCCCCCCGCCCCCCCCCCCCCGTCCTTAAAGGGCCCAGAGCCGCCGGAAATGGCCCGAAACGGGGGGTTTTGTCCCCAAATCACCAGGTGCTGGGCACGTCCACGCTCAGGTAGTCGCGGGGCAGCAGGCGCCAGCTGCACGTGGCCGCCAACCTGCACCAAAACGGGCCCGTTTCACCCCAAAACAGAGCCGGGGGAAAAGGGGGAGTTGTGGGGGGAAAATGGTGGCGTTTGGCCCCAAAAGGGCGAGATTTGGCCCCAAAAGGGCGAGATTTGGCCCCAAACGGACGCACCAGATGGTGGAGAAGCAGCCGGAGCGGCGGCGCAGGACCGCGGGGTAATAGAACATTCCGGAACGGGGGTTCCAGCCCAGAACGGGGCACGAGGCGGGAAATGGGGGGAGGGGGAGGGGATTTGAGGGGAAATTTGGGGTTTTGGGGGAAATTTGAAATCTAAGTGGAAATTTGGAATTTTGGTGAAATTTGGAATTTTAAGTGGAAATTTGGAATTTTAAGTGGAAATTTGGAATTTTGGGGGAAATTGAAATTTTAAGAGAAAATTTGGAATTTTGTGCTAAATTTAAATTTTAAGTGAAAATTTGAAATTTTGGGGGAAATTGAAATTTTAAGAGAAAATTTGGAATTTTGGGGGAAATTTAAATTTTAAGTGAAAAATTGAAATTTTGGGGGAAAATGGAATTTTAAGAGAAAATTTGAAATTTTGGGGGAAAATGGAATTTTAAGAGAAAATTTGAAATTTTGTGCTAAATTTAAATTTTAAGTGAAAAATTGAAATTTTGGGGGAAATTGGAATTTTAAGTGAAAATTTGAAATTTGGATGAAATTTGAAATTTTAGGGGAAAAATTGAGTTTTGGTGAAAATCGAGATTTTAGGTGAAAATTTGAAATTTTTGTGAAAATTGAGATTTTAGGTGAAAATTTAGAAATTTGTTAAAAATTGGAATTTTAGGTGAAAATTTCAAATTCTGGGGCAAATTTGAATTTTAAATGAAAATTTGAAATTTTGGGGGAAATTTGAATTTTAAATGAAAATTTGGAATTTTGGGAGAAATTTAAAATTTAAGTGAAAATTTTGGATTTTGATGAAAATTGGAATTTTAAGTGAAAATTTGGGATTTTGGGGTTTGGGGAAATTTACAATTTAAGTGAAAATTTGAAATTTTGGGGGAAATTGAAATTTGCAGTGAAAATTTGGGGGAAATTGGGATTTTAAGTGAAAATTTGGAATATTGGTGAAAATTGAAATTTTAAGTGAAAAAATGAAATTTTCATGAAATTTGGAATTTTAAGTGAAAATTTGAAAATTTGGGGAAATTTAAAATTTAAGTGAAAATTTGAAATTTTGGGCGAAATTGGGATTTTAGGTGAAAATTTGGAATTTTCAGGTGAAAATTGAAGATTTTAGGGGAAAACTTAAAATTTTATGTGGAAATTGAGACGATTTGAAATAATTTAATTAATTTAATTAATTAAAGTGAACGACGGTTGATTAAGTTAAATAAAGACAATGAGAGTTAATTATAATTAGTTAATTACAGTTAATTATAGTTAATTATAGTTATTTATAGATATAGTTATTTATAGATAATTATAATTAGAGTTAATTTTAGGTAATTATAGATAATTATAGTTAATGAGATAGAATTATAGATAATTAAAGTTAATTATAGACAGAGTTAACTACAGTTAATTAGAGTTAATTAGAGTTAATTATAGATATTTATAACTATAGATAATTATAGTTAATTATAGATAATTAGAGTTAATTAGAGTTAATTATAGATATTTATAATTATAGATATAGTTAATTATAGGTAATTATAGTTAATTGGATATAATTAGAGTTCATTATAGATCATTAGAGTCAATTAGAGTTAATTATAGTTATTTATGATTATAGACAATTAGAGTTAATTATAGATAAATATAATTAATTGGATATAATTCGAGTTAATTAGAGCTAATTATAGTTAATTATAGACAACTAGAGTTAATTAGAGTTAATTAGAGCTAATTAGAGCTAATTATAGGCAATTAGAGTTAATTATAGTTATTTATAATTATAGATGATTATAGTTAATTATAGCTCAATATAGTTAATTGGATATAATTAGAGTTAATTAGAGCTAATTACAGTTAATTATAGACAATTAGAGTTAATTAGAGTTAATTAGAGCTACTAAGGTTTTAAGTTATAACGATTTAATATAATAATTTAATATAATAATTTAATACACTCACAAAATAACAACTTAATAACTATATTAATTATAATAACCTAACGCTAATTAACCCTTCTTACTAATTAACCCGTAATTAACAATTAAAACGGCGCTTTAACTATCAAAAGGAACCAAGGGGCTCAATTAAACGCGATAATTAAACAATAAACGCGATAATTAAACAATAAACGCGATAATTAAACAATAAACGCGCTAATTAACCTCTAAACCCGCTAATTAATCACACCAATTAACCCCCAAACCGATTAATTAATATGAATCCCGCCTTTTAATTGATTAATCCGCCGCCAATTAACCCCGTTAACCCCTCATTAAAAACCCCGCTCAAACAATTAAAACCCGCGGTTAATTAACTAAAGCCGCGCTAATTAACTAAATTAACGCTAATTAATCACAACACGAACGATTTAAAGCGATAAATTCACTTAAAAAGGGTAAAAAAAGCGCCGTTTTGGGGCTTTTTGCCGCTTCCCCCCCCCCCCCCCCCGCTTTTAAACTATTAATTAATCTACTGATTAACCGACTAATTAAGCCACTGACTAATTAAACAACACGGAAAAGGCGCTAATTAACAATTAAAAGGGGATAAAATGAGGATTTAAAGGTTTAAAAGGGGAATAAAAGGGTTTAAAGGCGCCGCGGGGAAGCGGCTCCGTAATGAAACGCCAATTAACGCCAATTAACCCCCAATTAACGCCGCCAAACCGCCTTAATTAATGAATGAGCCTCAAGCGCCGCTTGTCCCGTGGTCGCCGAGCCGCTAATTAACGCGATTAATTAATTAATCGCTGATTAATCGCTGATTAATCAACGGAGACCCGCCCGCCGCCGCTGCCGGCCGCTCGACTGGGCGCTCCCGCCCTTCCCGCCGCTTTTATCACCTCGGTCGCCACGCCCCCCGCGCTGAGCGGCGGCCAATCAGAGCGCGGCTCGCCACAGCAACACCCCGCCCCGCGCGGCGCCGCGGCCAATCAGCGCGACCGCGGGAAGGCGCCGCCAATCAGAGCGCAGCGCCCCTCAGCGAGAGTCGCTGGGGGGGAAGCGGCCAATGGGAACGCGCCGGAGGGGGGGCGGAGTAGACGCGCGCGGCCAATCAGAGCGCAGAACGGTTCGCACGGTGCTTTATTGAATGAAAGCGCGGGGGGGGCGCGGCTTGCGGAGGGGAAGCGGCCAATCAGAGCGCGTTTAGGGGTCGTCGGGGCGGGGCGTGATGGGGGTCCTCGGTCTCCAAGAGGTGTCTGAGGCGCTGCCCGTACTGAGCGTCGGTTTCTTCAGGCCCCTGGGGGGGGCGCCCCCCCGGCAGGTGGCGGTCGGCGGCTGCCAGGACTTCCGGCCACGTGTACAAGGGGGCGGGGTCGAGGGGGCGGGACCGGATGAGGCCGACGAGGTATTCGGTGTAGTGAGGCCTGTGGGGGACACGGGGATCATAGAGACGAGGAGGACCAGAGAGACCCATAGAGACCATAGAGACCCATAGAGACCCATAGAGACCATAGAGACCATAGAGACCATAGAGACCCATAGAGACCATAGAGACCATAGAGACCATAGAGACCCATAGGGACCCATAGAGACCCATAGAGACCATAGAGACCCATAGGGACCCATAGAGACCCATAGAGACCATAGAGACCCATAGAGACCATAGAGACCCATAGGGACCCATAGAGACCCATAGAGACCATAGAGACCCATAGGACCCATAGGACCCATAGGACCCATAGCGCCCCATAGCTGCCCCACTCACCGGCACATCCCGGCCTGTCCCGGCCCCACTTCGCGGCCGCAGGGGGCGTCGTGCAGCCCCTCCCCCGTCTCCTTCTGCTCCATCACCCCACAGGTCCCTGCGACCCATAGAATGTGTGGGGCAGCCCCATAGATCCATGGGTCAGCCCCACAGATTGTGTGGGTCAGCCCCATAGATCCATGGGTCAGCCCCATAGAATGTGTGGGTCAGCCCCATAGACCCATGGGTCTGCCCCATAGATTGCATGGGTCAGCCCCATAGATCCATGGGTCAGCCCCATAGAATGTATGAGTCAGCCCCATAGATCCATGGGTCAGCCCCACAGATTGTGTGGGTCAGCCCCATAGATCCATGGGTCAGCCCCATAGGATGTGTGAGCCAGCCCCATAGATCCATGGGTCAGCCCCATAGATTGCATGGGTCAGCCCCATAGATCCATGGGTCAGCCCCATAGAATGTGTGAGCCAGCCCCATAGATCCATGGGTCAGCCCCATAGATTGCATGGGTCAGCCCCATAGATCCATGGGTCAGCCCCATAGAATGTGTGAGCCAGCCCCATAGATCCATGGGTCAGCCCCATAGATTGTGTGGGTCAGCCCCATAGCTGAACACCCCCCCCCCCGCCCCACACTTGTGGGTCTCACCTGAGGCTCCGGGTGGCGCGTCCGTGGTGAACGGGACATTCCCCATCTGTGGGGAGAGAGAGACGCGCTGCCCCATAGCGACCCATAACTGACCCATAGCGACCCATAACTGACCCATAGAGACCCATAACTGACCCATAGAGACCCATAGCGACCCATAACTGACCCATAGAGACCCATAGCTGACCCATAGTGACCCATAACTGACCCATAGCGACCCATAGCGACCCATAACTGACCCATAGCGACCCATAACTGACCCATAGAGACCCATAACTGAGCCATAGAGACCCATAGCTGACCCATAGCGACCCATAACTGACCCATAGAGACCCATAGCTGACCCATAGCGACCCATAACTGACCCATAGAGACCCATAGCGACCCATAACTGACCCATAGAGACCCATAACTGACCCATAGAGACCCGTAACTGACCCATAGACACCCATAACTGACCCATAGATTGACCCATAACTGACCCATAGCGACCCATAACTGACCCATAGCGACCCATAGAGACCCATAGATTGACCCATAACTGACACATAGCGACCCATAGAGACCCACAGCTGACCCATAACTGACCCATAGTGACCCATAAATGACCCATAGTGAGCCATAGAGACCCATAGCAACCCATAAGTGACCCATAGTGACCCATAACTGACCCATAGAGACCCATAGCGACCCATAACTGACCCATAGTGACCCATAGATAGCCATAGAGACCCATAGCTGACCCATAGCAACCCATAACTGACCCATAGAGACCCATAAATGACCCATAGCGACCCATAGATTGACCCATAACTGACCCATAGTGACCTATAACTGACCCATAGTGACCCATAACTGACTCATAGTAAGCCATAGAGACCCATAGCTGAGGCATAGCGACCCATAACTGACCCATAGTGACCCATAGACCCCCCATAAGTGACCCTTATGGACCTATAGTGCCCCATAGAGACCCCCAAGTGCCCCATAACTGACCCATAGTGCCCCATAGGGACCCATAAGTGACCCATAGGGACCCCCAAGTGCCCCATAACTGACCCATAGAGACCCATAGTGACCCCCAAGTGACCCATAGAAACCCCCAAGTGACCCATAGTGACCCATAACTGAGCCATAGGAACCCATAGGGACCCATAACTGACCCATAGGAACCCATAGGGACCCATAAGTGACCCATAGAGCCCCATATGTGCCCCACAGCGCCCCCCAAGTGACCCCCAAGTGATCCCCCAAGCACCCCATAGAGCCACATAGAGACCCCATAGGGACCCATAGGGACCCATAGAGCCCCATAGGGACCCATAGGGACCCATAGGGACCCATAGGGCCCCATAGCGCCCCATAGCGACCTGCAGGAGCTGCTGCAGCCGCGCTGGGTCCCAGTCGCGCAGGAAGAACAGGCAGTGGCGCGGGTGGTGGGCGTGCAGGGAGCCCAGCAGGGGGCAGCGCGGAGTGGGGCAGCGCTATGGGGCACAGGGGCGGTCAGACCCATAGGGACCCATAGGGACCCATAGGGACCCATAGGGACCCATAGGGACCCATAGAGCCCATAGAGAGCCATAGAGAGCCATAGAGACCCATAGACCCCATAGAGCCCATAGAGACCCATAGAGACCCATAGACCCCATAGAGCCCCATAGAGACCCACAGAGACCCATAGAGATCCATAGAGACCATAGAGACCCATAGAGACCCATAGAGCCCATAGAGCCCCATAGAGACCCATAGAGACCCATAGAGATCCATAGAGACCCATAGAGACCCACAGAGACCCACAGAGACCCATAGAGACCATAGAGACCCATAGAGACCCATAGAGACCATAGAGACCCATAGAGACCATAGAGTCCCATAGAGACCATAGAGACCCATAGAGACCCATAGGGACCCATAGAGACCATAGAGACCCATAGAGACCATAGAGACCATAGAGACCCATAGAGACCCATAGAGCCCACAGAGACCCATAGAGACCCATAGAGATCCATAGAGACCCATCCCGCCCCACAGATCCCATCCCGCCCCATAGATCCCGCCCCACATGTCGGGGGTGGAACCTCATAGACACCCATAGAGACCCATAGACCCCATAGAGACCCATAGAGACCCATAGACCCCATAGAGCCCAATGACACCCATCCCGCCCCACATGTTGGGGGTGGAACCTCATAGAGACCCATAGAGCCCATAGAGACCCACAGAGACCCATAGAGACCATAGAGACCCATAGAGACCCATAGAGACCATAGAGACCCATAGAGACCCATAGAGACCATAGAGACCATAGAGACCCATAGAGACCCATAGAGACCATAGAGACCCATAGAGACCCATAGAGACCATAGAGACCATAGAGACCCACAGAGACCCATAGAGACCCATAGAGACCCATAGAGACCCATAGAGACCATAGAGACCCATAGAGACCCATAGAGACCATAGAGACCCATAGAGACCATAGACCCCATAGAGCCCAATGACACCCATCCTGCCCCACAGATCCCGCCCCACAGATCCCGCCCCACAGATCCCGCCCCATAGATCCCATCCAGCCCCACAGATGCCGCCCCACGTGTCGGGGGTGGAAGCTCCTCCGGCAGCCGCTGCAGAAGTGGTGGCGGCAGCGCGAGCACTGCAGGTGCAGGCAGCCGCCCCGCGCCAGCGCAAACTGCGCCCCGCACGCCGGGCACGCTGTGGGGCACACGGGGGGGGTCAGCGTGGGGGGCGGGACCCACACATCCAGCCCCACAGATCCAGCCCCAGCCCCACAGATCCAGCCCCAGACCCACAGATCCAGCCCCAGACCCACAGATCCAGCCCCAGACCCATAGATGTGACCCCGCACACCGGGCACGCTGTGGGGCACACGGGGGGTCAGTGTGGGGGGCGGGACCCATAGGTGCTGCCCCAGACCCATAGATCCAGCCCCAGACCCACAGGTGCAGCCCCAGACCCATAGATGTGATCTCAGACCCATAGATCCAGCCCCAGACCCATAGGTGCAGCCCCAGACCCATAGATGTGACCCCGCACGCCGGGCACGCTGTGGGGCAGACACGGGGGCGGGGTCAGCGTGGGGGGCGGGACCCACAGATCCAGCCCCACAGATCCAGCCCCAGACCCACAGATCCAGCCCCAGACCCATAGATGTGACCCCAGACCCACAGGTGTGACCCCAGACCCATAGATGTGACCCCAGACCCATAGGTGTGACCCCAGACCCACAGATCCAGCCCCAGACCCACAGATCCAGCCCCAGACCCATAGATGTGACCCCAGACCCACAGATCCAGCCCCAGACCCATAGGTGTGACCCCAGACCCATAGGTGTGACCCCAGACCCATAGATCCAGCCCCAGCCCCATAGATGTGATCCCAGACCCATATATCCAGCCCCAGACCCATAGGTGTGACCCCAGACCCATAGGTGTGACCCCAGACCCACAGATCCAGCCCCAGACCCACAGGTGTGACCCCAGACCCACAGGTGTGACCCCAGACCCACAGATCCAGCCCCAGACCCACAGATCCAGCCCCAGACCCACAGATCCAGCCCCACAGATCCAGCCCCAGACCCACATATCCAGCCCCAGACCCACAGATCCAGCCCCAGACCCATAGATGTGATCCCAGACCCATAGATGTGACCCCGCACGCCGGGCACGCTGTGGGGCAGACACGGGGGCGGGGTCAGCGTGGGGGGCGGGACCCACACATCCAGCCCCACAGATCCAGCCCCAGCCCCACAGATCCAGCCCCAGACCCATAGATGTGATCCCAGACCCATAGATGTGACCCCAGACCCATAGGTGTGACCCCAGACCCACAGATCCAGCCCCAGACCCATAGATGTGACCCCAGACCCACAGGTGTGACCCCAGACCCATAGGTGTGACCCCAGACCCATAGATGTGACCCCGCACGCCGGGCACGCTGTGGGGCAGACGGGGGCGGGCTCAGCGTGTGGGGCTGGACCCACAGATCCAGCCCCAGACCCACAGATCCAGCCCCAGACCCATAGATGTGACCCCAGACCCACAGATCCAGCCCCAGACCCAGAGATGTGACCCCAGACCCATAGATGTGACCCCAGACCCATAGGTGTGATCCCACATGTGGGGCACGCTATGGGGCAGAGATGTGGGGCAGGACCCATAGATGCAGCCCCAGACCCATAGATGCAGCCCCAGACCCATAGGTGTGATCCCAGACCCATAGGTGTGATCCCACATGTGGGGCGCGCTATGGGGCAGAGATGTGGGGCTGGACCCATAGATGCAGCCCCAGACCCATAGGTGTGATCCCAGACCCATAGAAAGAGGCACAGAGCTATAGATCAAATCCCACATGTGGGGCACGCTATGGGGCAGAGATGTGGGGCAGGACCCATAGATTCAACCCCAGCCCCATAGATGGCCCCACAGCCCCCCCCAGTGCAATAGGGCCACGCTATGGGGCAGAGATGTGGGGCAGGACCCATAGATTCAACCCCAGCCCCATAGACGGCCCCACAGCCCTCCCACTGCAATAGGGATGTGCTATGGAGCAGAGATGTGGGGCAGAGATGTGGGGCACGGGTCAATATGTGGGGCTGGGACCCATAGCTTCAGCCCCAGACCCATAGACCCGACCCCAGCCCCATAGATGCAACAGGGCCACGCTATGGGGCAGAGATGTGGGGCAGGACCCATAGATTCAACCCCAGCCCCATAGACGGCCCCACAGCCCCCCCACTGCAATAGGGCCGCGCTATGGGGCAGAGATGTGGGGCAGGACCCATAGATTCAACCCCAGCCCCATAGACGCAACCCCAGCCCCATAGATGGCCCCACAGCCCCCCCACTGCAATAGGGCCGCGCTATGGGGCAGAGATGTGGGGCAGGGACCCCCGAGCGCCCCGGGGGGCTGTGGGGCGGGATCTATGGGGCGGGAGCTATGGGGCGGGACCCACCGATGCCGTTGTCGCGCAGGAAGGCCTCCAGCCCCACGGCGGCCGCTTGGGGGTCGCGGCTGCGCAGCCACAGCCCGAAATCGGCGCAGGACAGCGACTGGTGCTGGGGGAGCCACTTGGGGGGCAGCCCCATAAGTGACGGGGGAGACAAGTGAGGGAGGGGGCAGAGCCACGGGGGCCCATAGAGACCCATAGAGGGACCCATAGGGACCCATAGGGACCCATAGAGACCCATAGAGATCCATAGAGATCCATAGGGACCCATAGGGACCCATAGAGGGACCCACAGGGACCCATAGGGACCCATAGAGAGACCCACAGGGACCCATAGAGACCCATAGAGACCCATAGAGATCCATAGAGATCCATAGGGACCCATAGGGACCCATAGAGGGACCCACAGGGACCCATAGAGACCCATAGAGACCCATAGAGATCCATAGAGATCCATAGAGATCCATAGGGACCCATAGAGGGACCCATAGGGACCCATAGGGACCCATAGAGAGACCCACAGGGACCCATAGAGGGACCCACAGGGACCCATAGGGACCCATAGAGGGACCCATAGACCGACCCATAGGGACCCATAGGAACCCATACAGTGACCCATAGGGACCCATAGAGTGACCCATAGGGACCCATAGAGACCCATAAGGACCCATAACGACCCATAGAGTGACCCATAGAGTGACCCATAAGGACCCATAGAGTGACCCATAGGGACCCATGGTCTTGAATGGGGATCAATGGGGTCAATGGGGGTCAATGGGATCAATGGGATCAATGGGATCAATGGGGGGCAATGGGATCAATGGGATCAATGGGGGGCAATGGGGGGCAATGGGGTCAATGGGGGGTAATGGGGGGCAATGGGATCAATGGGGGTCAATGGGGATCAATGGGGATCAATGGGGGTCAATGGGGGTCAATGGGGGTCAATGGGGGATCAATGGGGGATCAATGGGATCAATGGGGTCAATGGGATCAATGGGGTCAATGGGGGTCAATGGGATCAATGGGGATCAATGGGATCAATGGGGATCAATGGGGATCAATGGGGGTCAATGGGGGTCAATGGGGGTCAATGGGATCAATGGGACCCGCTCTGCCCCACATCCCGCCCCACATCCCGCCCCACATCCGCCCCACATCCGCCCCACACCCGCCCCACATCCTGCCCCACACCCGCCCCACATCCCGCCCCACATCCTGCCCCACACCCACCCCACATCCCACCCCACATCCCGCCCCACACGTGCCCCACACCCACCCCACATCCCACCCCACATCCCGCCCCACACGTGCCCCACATCCCGCCCCACATCCCACCCCCACATCCCGCCCCACACGTGCCCCACATCCCGCCCCCCACCCGCCCCACATCCCGCCCCACACGTGCCCCACACCCACCCCACATCCCACCCCACATCCCGCCCCACACGTGCCCCACACCCACCCCACATCCCACCCCACATCCCGCCCCACATCCCGCCCCACACGTGCCCCACATCCCGCCCCCCACCCGCCCCACATCCCGCCCCACACGTGCCCCACACCCACCCCACATCCCACCCCACATCCCGCCCCACATCCCGCCCCACATCCTGCCCCACACCCACCCCACATCCCGCCCCACATCCTGCCCCACACCCACCCCACATCCCGCCCCACATCCCGCCCCCACACGTGCCCCACACCCACCCCACATCCCACCCCACATCCCACCCCACATCCCGCCCCACATCCACCCCACATCCCACCGCACATCCCGCCCCACATCCCGCCCCACACCCGCCCCCACACCCGCCCCACATCCCGCCCCACATCCTGCCCCACACCCGCCCCACATCCCGCCCCACATCCTGCCCCACACCCGCCCCACACCCGCCCCACATCCCGCCCCACACCCGCCCCACATCCTGCCCCACATCCCGCCCCACATCCGCCCCACACCCGCCCCACATCCCGCCCCACATCCCGCCCCACACCCGCCCCACATCCCGCCCCACATCCCACCCCACATCCCGCCCCACACCCACCCCACACCCACCCCACACCCGCCCCACATCCCGCCCCACATCCCGCCCCACACCCGCCCCACATCCCGCCCCACACGTGCCCCACACCCGCCCCACATCCTGCCCCACACCCACCTCCTGCTGGCACTGGGGACACAGGCGCTGCTGGCACTGGGGACACTGGGCCGGCCCCACGGCGCCCTCGAAGATGAAGCCGAACGAGCACTTGGGGGGCAGGGGGAGATGTGGGGCTGCCCCATAGCGACCCACCGGCCGCCCCCCCGGACGAGGCGCAGCCACGCGGAGCGGCCCCATAGAGACACACAGTGACCCATAGCGACCCATAGAGACCCAGGAGTGACCCATAGAGACCCACAGTGACCCACAGTGACCCATAGAGACCCATAGAGACCCACGAGTGACCCATAGCGACCCATAGAGACCCATAGAGACACACAGTGACCCATAGCGACCCATAGAGACCCACGAGTGACCCATAGCGACCCATAGAGACCCATAGAGACCCACAAGTGACCCATAGAGACCCACAGTGACCCACAGTGACCCATAGAGACCCATAGAGACCCACGAGTGACCCATAGAGACCCATAGAGACCCACGAGTGACCCATAGCGACCCATAGAGACCCACGAGTGACCCATAGCGACCCATAGAGACCCATAGAGACACACAGTGACCCATAGAGACCCATAGAGACCCACGAGTGACCCATAGCGACCCATAGAGACCCATAGAGACACACAGTGACCCATAGCGACCCATAGAGACCCACGAGTGACCCATAGCGACCCATAGCGACCCATAGAGACCCACAAGTGACCCATAGAGACCCACAGTGACCCACAGTGACCCATAGAGACCCACAGTGACCCATAGAGACCCACAGTGACCCATAGAGACCCACAAGTGACCCATAGCGACCCATAGAGACCCATAGAGACCCACAAGTGACCCATAGCGACCCATAGCGACCCACGAGTGACCCATAGCGACCCATAGAGACCCACGAGTGACCCATAGAGACCCACAGTGACCCACAGTGACCCATAGCGACCCATAGAGACCCACAAGTGACCCATAGAGACCCACAGTGACCCATAGAGACCCACGAGTGACCCATAGCGACCCATAGAGACCCATAGAGACCCACAAGTGACCCATAGCGACCCACGAGTGACCCATAGAGACCCACAGAGACCCACAAGTGACCCATAGAGACCCATAGAAACCCACAAGTGACCCATAGAGACCCACAAGTGACCCATAGAGACCCACGAGTGACCCATAGAGACCCACGAGTGACCCATAGAGACCCATAGAGACCCACAAGTGACCCGTAGCGACCCATAGAGACCCACAAGTGACCCATAGAGACCCACGAGTGACCCATAGAGACCCACAAGTGACCCATAGAGACCCACGAGTGACCCATAGCGACCCATAGAGACCCATAGAGACCCACAAGTGACCCATAGCGACCCACGAGTGACCCATAGAGACCCACAGAGACCCACAAGTGACCCATAGAGACCCATAGAAACCCACAAGTGACCCATAGAGACCCACAAGTGACCCATAGAGACCCACGAGTGACCCATAGAGACCCACGAGTGACCCATAGAGACCCATAGAGACCCACAAGTGACCCGTAGCGACCCATAGAGACCCACAAGTGACCCATAGAGACCCACAGTGACCCATAGAGACCCACAAGTGACCCATAGAGACCCACGAGTGACCCATAGAGACCCACGAGTTACCCATAGCGACTCATAGAGACCCACAGTGACCCATAGAGACCCACGAGTGACCCATAGAGACCCACAGTGACCCCCAAGTGCCCCATAGAGACCCACAAGTGACCCACAAGTGACCCATAGTGACCCACGAGTGACCCATAGCAACCCACAAGTGACCCATAGAGACCCATAGCGACCCACAAGTGACCCATAGAGACCCCCAAGTGACCCATAGTGACCCATAGCGACCCACAAGTGACCCATAGAGACCATTAGCGACCCACAAGTGACCCCCAAGTACCCCATAGTGACCCCCAAGTATCCCACAGCAACTCGTGTCCCATACAGACCCCCAAGTGACCCACAAGTGACCCATAGAGACCCCCAAGTGAGTCATAGAGACCCGTAGAGACCCATAGAGACCCACAAGTGACCCCCAAATGACCCATAGTGACCCCCAAGTGACCCATAAGTGTCCCATACAGACCCCCAAGTGAACCACAAGTGCCCCATAGCGACCCCCAAGTGCCCCATAGCAACCCATAGTGACCCCCAAGTGACCCATAGTGACCCCCAAGTGACCCATAGAGACCCATAGACAGCCCCAAGTGACCCCTAAGTGTCCCTTAGTGACCCCCAAGTGCCCCATAGCGACCCCCAAGTGACCCCCAAGTGCCCCATAGTGACCCCCAAGTGCCCCATAAGTGACCCACACGAACCCACAGTGCCCCCCAAGTGCCCCCCGTAGCCCCACAACCACCCCATAGCGACCCCCAAGTGCCCCAGAAGTGCCCCATAGTGACCCCCAGGTGCCCCATAGCGACCCCCCCAGCCCCATAGATTGCCCCATAGATTGCCCCATAGCCACCTTAGTGCACCAAAGGAACTGGGGGTCCTTCTGCAGCTCCAGCTCCGTCAGCTTCTGGCAGAACAGCTGATATGTGGGGGGGTCCAGGACTTGGCGCAGCTGTGGGGCAGAATATGTGGGGCAGGGGGTCCCCCAAACCCCATAGGGCCCTTCCCAGGACCCCAATGAACCCCCTGACCCCCATGTACATGGGGCAAAACCCCACAGATTTGGGGCTTTTTGGGCCAAAAATCACATGCCCCCCAGAACCCCATAATAGCCCCAAATCGCCCCATAACTTGCCCAAAATCGCATGAATTCACCCCAAATTTCACATAGGACTCCCCCACACCCCCGGCGACTCCGTGACCCCCCCTGTACATGGGGCAAAAAGCGGCAATTTTGGGTCATTTGACCAAAGACATTCAGTTTGCTGTATGGTGAACACACCAAGTCCCGCACCACAGGGACTCCCCAAAACCCGCACGACTCCCTCCAAATTGCCCCATAACTTGCCCAAAATGGCATGAATTCACCCCAAATTTCACATGTGACCCCCCCAGACCCCAATGAACCCCGTGACCCCCCTGTACATGGGGCAAAAAGCGGCGATTTTGGGCCATTTTACCAAAAATATTGAGTTTTCCATATGGTGAATGCACCAAGTCCTTCACCCCCAAAACCCCCAAAAACCTGCACGACTCCCCCAAATCACCCCATAACTTGCCCAAAGTGGCATGAATTCACCCCAAATTTCACATGTGACCCCCCCAGACCCCAGTGAACCCCAGGACCCCCCCTGTACATGGGGCAAAAAGCGGCGATTTTGGGTCATTTGACCAAAAACGTTCAGTTTCGCATAAGGTCAATGCACCAAGTCCTGCACCACTGGGACTCCCCAAAACCCGCACGACTCCCCCCGAATCACCCCATAACTTGCCCAAAATGGCATGAATTCACCCCAAATTTCACAAGGGACTCCCCCACACCCCCAGCGACTCCGTGACCCCCCTGTACATGGGGCAAAAAGCGACGATTTTGAGTCATTTTACCAAAAACGCTCAGTTTCCCGTTAGGTCAATACACCAAGTCCCGCGCCGCCGGGACCCCCCAAATCATGCCGTAACTTGGCCAAAATGGCCCCGATTCGCCCCAAATTTCAGGTGTGACCCCCCCCAGAGGGCACTGAAGCCGCTGACCCCCCTGTACCTGCGTATCCAAGGTGGAAAAGTAGCAGATTCGGGCGTTTTCGTCGGATAAATCGGGTTTCCCGCAGGCGGGACACACCAGGTCCTGCACCCCCTTCTCCTTCACCCCCACCTGGAAGTGACCCCGGAAGCAATCGGGGCACAGGGGGCACTCGCAGCCCGTCAGCCATTGGGCCTGGGGGCAAAGGGCAAAGGTCATGGGGAGGGGATTGGGGGGGGAGGGGTGTGGATGGGGGAGGGGGGGTGGGGGGGGGTGGGGGGGGGTTGGAGCTATAGGGACCTATAGAGAATATAGAGACCCATAGAGACCCATTGATCCCATTGACCCCATTGTCCCCATTGACCCCAATTGAACTCATTGACTCCCATTGACCCCACTGACCCATTGACCCCCATTGCCCCCATTGACCCCCATTCACCCCACTGACTCCCATTGAACTCATTGACCCCCATTCATCCCCATTGACTCCATTGACTCCCATTGATTCCTATTGACCCCCATTGACTCCCATTGACCCCATTGAACTCATTGACCCCCATTAATCCCCATTGACTCCCATTGACCCCATTGACCCCCATTGATCCCCATTGACCCCCATTGATTCCTATTGACCCCCATTAATCCCCAATTGATCCCATTGACCCCATTGACCCCCATTCACCCCATTGACTCCCATTGACCCCATTGACCCCCATTCACCCCATTGACTCCCATTGACCCCCATTGATCCCCATTGACTCCCATTGGCCCCCATTGACCCCATTGACCCCCACTGACCCCATTGACCCCATTGACCCCCATTGACCCCATTGATCCCCATTGACCCCCATTGACCCCCATTGATTCCTATTGAACTCATTGACTCCCATTGACCCCACTGACCCATTGACCCCCATTGAACTCATTGACCCCCATTCATCCCCATTGACTCCCATTGACCCCCATTGACCCCCATTGACTCCCATTGATTCCTATTGACCCCCATTGACCCCCATTGATTCCCATTGACCCCACTGATCCCCATTGACCCCATTGACCCCCATTGACCCCCATTGACTCCCATTGACTCCCATTGACCCCCATTGACTCCCATTGACCCCCATTGACCCCCATTGACTCCCATTGACCCCCATTGATTCCTATTGACCCCCATAGCCCCCCCATAGCCCCCCATTGACCCCCCCAGCCCCACCCCCGCACCTGCTGGCGCGCCATGTCCCACCCGCAGAGGCGGCACTGGCAGCGCAGGCGGCTGCGCAGCTGCCGGGGGGTCGGTGCAGCCCCCATTGACCCCATTGATCCCCATTGACCCCATTGATCCCCATTGACTCCCATTGACCCCATTGACCCCCATTGCCCCCCATTGACCCCCACTGACCCCCATTGACTGCCATTGATCCCCATTAGTCCCCATTGACTCCCACTGACTCCCATTGACTCCCATTGATTCCTATTGACCCCCATTGACTCCCATTGACCCCCATTGATCCCCATTGACTCCCATTGACCCCCATTGATCCCCATTGACTCCCATTGACTCCCACTGACCCCCATTGACTCCCATTGACTCCCATTGAACTCACTGACTCCCATTGACTGCCATTGATCCCCATTGACTCCCATTGACTCCCACTGACTCCCATTGACTCCCATTGATTCCTATTGACCCCCATTGACTCCCATTGACCCCCATTGATCCCCATTGACTCCCATTGACTCCCACTGACTCCCATTGACTCCCATTGATTCCTATTGACCCCCATTGACTCCCATTGACCCCCATTGATCCCCATTGACTCCCATTGACTCCCACTGACCCCCATTGACTCCCATTGACTCCCATTGACCCCCATTGCCCCCCATTGACCCCCACTGACCCCCATTGACTGCCATTGATCCCCATTAGTCCCCATTGACTCCCACTGACTCCCATTGACTCCCATTGATTCCTATTGACCCCCATTGACTCCCATTGACCCCCATTGATCCCCATTGACTCCCATTGACCCCCATTGATCCCCATTGACTCCCATTGACTCCCACTGACCCCCATTGACTCCCATTGACTCCCATTGAACTCACTGACTCCCATTGACTGCCATTGATCCCCATTGACTCCCATTGACTCCCACTGACTCCCATTGACTCCCATTGATTCCTATTGACCCCCATTGACTCCCATTGACCCCCATTGATCCCCATTGACTCCCATTGACTCCCACTGACCCCCATTGACTCCCATTGACTCCCATTGACCCCCATTGACTCCCATTGACCCCCATTGAACTCACTGACTCCCATTGACCCCCATTGATCCCCATTGATTCCTATTGACCCCATTGATCCCCATTGACTCCCATTGACTCCCACTGACTCCCATTGATTCCTATTGAACCCCATTGATCCCCATTGACCCCCATTGACCCCCATTGATCCCCATTGACTCCCATTGCCCCCCATTGATCCCCATTGATTCCCATTGACCCCCATTGACCCCCATTGACTCCCATTGACCCCCATAGCCCCCCCAGCCCCATCCCCCGCACCTGCTGGCGCGCCATGTCCCACCCGCAGAGGCGGCACTGGCAGCGCAGGCGGCTGCGCAGCTGCCGGGGGTCGGTGCAGCCCCCATTGACCCCATTGATCCCCATTGACCCCATTGATCCCCATTGACCCCCATTGATCCCCATTGACCCCACTGATCCTCATTGACCCCATTGATCCCCATTGACCCCCATTGACCCCCATTGATTCCTATTGAACTCATTGACTCCCATTGACCCCACTGACCCATTGACCCCCATTGAACTCATTGACCCCCATTCATCCCCATTGACTCCCATTGACCCCCATTGAACTCATTGATTCCCATTGACCCCCATTGACTCCCATTGATTCCTATTGACCCCCATTGACCCCCATTGACCCCCATTGACTCCCATTGACCCCCATTGACTCCCATTGACTCCCATTGACCCCCATTGATTCCCATTGACTCCCATTGACCCCCATTGACTCCCATTGATTCCTATTGACCCCCATTGATCCCCATTGACTCCCATTGACCCCCATTGAACTCATTGATTCCCATTGACCCCCATTGACTCCCATTGACTCCTATTGACCCCCATTGACCCCCATTGATTCCCATTGACTCCCATTGACTCCCATTGACTCCCATTGACTCCCATTGACCCCCATTGATTCCCATTGACCCCCATTGACCCCCATTGACTCCCATTGACCCCCATTGATTCCCATTGACCCCCATAGCCCCCCATTGCCCCCCATTGACCCCCCCCAGCCCCACCCCCCGCACCTGCTGGCGCGCCATGTCCCACCCGCAGAGGCGGCACTGGCAGCGCAGGCGGCTGCGCAGCTGCCGGGGGTCGGTGCAGCCCCCCATTGACCCCATTGATCCCCATTGACCCCACTGACCCCCATTGACCCCATTGATCCCCATTGACCCCCACTGACCCCCATTGATCCCATTGACCCCATTGATCCCCATTGACCCCACTGACCCCCATTGACTCCCATTGACCCCCATTGACCCCCATTGACCCCCATTGACCCCCATTGACCCCCCATTGAACTCACTGACTCCCATTGACTGCCATTGATCCCCATTGACTCCCATTGACTCCCACTGACTCCCATTGACTCCCATTGATTCCTATTGACCCCCATTGACTCCCATTGACCCCCATTGATCCCCATTGACTCCCATTGACTCCCACTGACCCGCATTGACTCCCATTGACTCCCATTGACCCCCATTGACTCCCATTGATTCCTATTGAACCCCATTGATCCCCATTGATTCCCATTGACTCCCATTGACCCCCATTGATTCCCATTGACTCCCATTGACCCCCATTGATTCCTATTGACCCCCATAGCCCCCCATTGCCCCCCATTGACCCCCCCAGCCCCACCCCCCGCACCTGCTGGCGCGCCATGTCCCACCCGCAGAGGCGGCACTGGCAGCGCAGGCGGGCTGCGCAGCTGCCGGGGGTCGGTGCAGCCCCCATTGACCCCATTGACCCCCACTGACCCCATTGACCCCATTGATCCCCATTGACTCCCATTGACCCCCCATTGACTCCCATTGACTCCCATTGACTCCCATTGACTCCCATTGACCCCCATTGACCCCCATTGATTCCCATTGACTCCCATTGACTCCCATTGATTCCCATTGACCCCCATTGACTCCCATTGATTCCTATTGACCCCCATTGATTCCTATTGACTCCCATTGACCCCCATTGATTCCTATTGACCCCCATAGCCCCCCATTGCCCCCCATTGCCCCCCATTGCCCCCCCAGCCCCATCCCCCGCACCTGCTGGCGCGCCATGTCCCACCCGCAGAGGCGGCACTGGCAGCGCAGGCGGCTGCGCAGCTGCCGGGGGTCGGTGCAGCCCCCCACGGCCTCCAGCAGGCTCGGCCAGCGCCGGGGGCTCCCCCAGCGCCCCCAGCTCCCGCGCCAGCGACACCAGCAGCCGCGCGCGGCCCCCAGCTGCGCAGCCCCAGCAGCGCCAGCGACCGCACGGATCGGCACCTGCAACACACGCCAGCACGGGCCGGTATAAACCAGTGTAAACCCGTAGGGACCAGTCTGGACCAGTCCGGACCAGTAGGGGTCAATACAAACAAGTACAGGTTGCTATAGGCCAGTATCCATTGATCCCCGTTGTCCCCATTGACTCCCCATTGACCCCCATTGACCCCATTGACCCCATTGTCCCCCATTGCCCCCATTGACCCCCATTGACCCCATTGATCCCATTGACGCCATTGATCCCATTGACCCCATTGATCCCATTGAGCCCCATTGATTCCCATTGACCCCATTGATCCCATTGACCCCATTGATCCCATTGAGCCCCATTGACCCCATCGCCCCCCATGGACCCCATTGCCCCCACTGACCCCCATTGACCCCACTGATCCCATTGAGCCCCACTGACCCCATTGACCCCCATTGACCCCATTGCCCCCCATTGCCCCCATTGACCCCCATTGACCCCACTGATCCCCACTGACCCCATTGACCCCCATTGACCCCATTGTCCCATTGCCCCCATTGACCCCCATTGACTCCCTTTGCCCCCATTGACCCCACTGACCCATTTGCCCCCATTGATCCCATTGACCCCATTGATCCCCATTGCCCCCATTGACCCCCACTGACCCCATTGCCCCCCATTGAGCCCCATTGATCCCATTGACCCCATTGCCCCCACTGACCCCATTGCCCCCATTGAGCCCCATTACCCCCATTGCCCCCATTGACCCCATTGATCCATTGGACTCCATTGAGTCCCATTGATCCCATTGACCCCACTGACCCCATTGACCCCCATTGATCCCCATTGACCCCCATTGACCCACTGACCCCACTGCCCCCATTGACCCCCATTGCCCCCCATCGCCCCCATTGACCCCACTGCCCCCATTGACCCCCCACTGACCCCCCATTGACCCCATTGACCCCCATCGCCCCCATTGACCCACTGACCCCATTGACCCCACTGCCCCCAGCACCTGCGGGTCGGGCCCCTGGAAGTCGATGGGCGGCTCCGTGCTCCGCCATTGGCCGAGGCAGCAGGGGGCGGAGCTTCTGGCGCTGCAGGTCCCCGCAGCGCCCCCCCATAGGCTGCCCCCGTTCTGCAGGAGGGCGGGGCCGGCCACGCCCACATCCGGGAACCCCAGAGCGGCCAGGGCCTGGAGCTGGAAACCAGTACAGACCAGTACAGACCAGTATAGACCAGTATAGACCAGTATAGACCCCCACACACCAGTATAAACCTAAACACGCCCTCTCTATGGGTCCCTATGGGGCTCTATGGGTCTCTATGGGTCCCTATGGGTCTCTATGGGTCCCTATGGGGCCCCATTGGTCTCCATTGGCACCTGTGGCCTCCCCATGGTCCTAAAACCCACCCTCCCTATGGTCTCTATGGGTCCCTATGGGTCCCTATGGGTCTCCTAAGGGGTCCCTATAGGCTTATAGGGATCTATGGGTCACTCTATGGTCTCTATGGGTCCCCATTGGTCTCTATTGGGACCCATGGACTCCCCAGGGTCCTAAAACCCGCCCTCCCCTATAGATCCTTAGAGATCGCTATAGCTCTCTATGGGTCCCTATGGCTCTCTATGGGTCCTTATGGGTCCCCACACGTCCCTATAAGTGTCTATGGGTCCCTATGGGTCACTCTATGGGTCTCTATGGGTCGCCATTGGTCTCTATTGTGACCCATGGACTCCCCAGGCTCCTAAAACCCGCCCTCCCTATAGATCCTTAGGGATCTCTATAGCTCCCTATGGGTGTCTATGGTCTCTATGGGTCCCTATAGATCTCTTATGGCTCTCTATGGGGTCTCTATGGATCTCTGTGGGTCCCCATTGGTCCCTGTTGGGACCTACAGACTCCCCAGGGTCCTAAAACCCGCTCTCCCTATAGATCCTTAGGGATCCCTATAGCTGTCTATGAGTCTCTATGGGTCCCTATGGATCCCCATAAGTATCTATGGGTCACTCTATGGGTTCCTATGGGTCCCTATGGGTCACTCTATGGGTTCCTATGGGTCCCTATGGGTCCCTGTACTCTCTATGGGTCACTCTATGGGTCTCTATGGTCATCATTGGTCTCTATTGGGACCTACGGACTCCCCAGGGTCCTAAAACCCTCCCCAGGGTCCCAAACCCCGTAAGCCCCGCCCACCCCATCAAGCCCCGCCCACCTGCCGTCTCCGCCGTCCAATTGCCGCCTCCAGCGCCCGCTGGGCGTGGCCGTGGGCGTGGCTCCAGGCCAGCCCCGCCTCCTTGATTGACAGCGGGCCCCAGCCCCGCCTCTTTCCCCCGCCCCCGCCAGCGCCGCCCAGGCTTCCCCCAGGGCGGCCTTGGCCACGCCCACGGCCACGCCCCACCGGGCCGCCCAGCGTCCAGGCCACGCCCACCACGGCTTCCGGGGCCACGCCCTGCGCCTCCGCTTCCTGGAAGCGGAGCAGAGCGGTACGGACCAGTATGGACCAGTATGGACCAGTATGGACCAGTATGGACCAATAGGAACCAGTACGGACCAGTATGGACCAGTACGGACCAGTACGGACCCAGTATGGACCAGTATGGACCAGTACGGACCAGTATGGACCAGTACGGACCAGTACGGACCAGTATGGACCAATAGGAACCAGTACGGACCAGTACGGACCAGTACGGACCAGTACGGACCAGTATGGACCAATAGGAACCAGTACGGACCAGTACGGACCAGTATGGACCAATAGGAAACCAGTACGGATCAGTATGGACCAAGGACCCCCCATTGACCTCATTGACCCCATTGACCCCATTGATCCCCATTGACCCCATTGATCCCATTGACCCCATTGACCCCCCATTGATCCCATTGACCCCATTGTCCCCATTGACCCCATTGTCCCCATTGACCCCATTGACCCCCATTGATCCCATTGACCCCATTGTCCCCCATTGACCCCATTGATCCCATTGACTCCACTGACCCCATTGTCCCCATTGACCCCATTGTCCCCATTGATCCCCATTGACCCCATTGTCCCCATTGACCCCATTGACCCCACTGACCCCATTGTCCCCATTGTCCCCATTGACCCCATTGACCCCATTGACCCCACTGACCCCCATTGACCCCACGACCCCCTGACCCCTCTCACCCTCACTATGGCCACCATTCTCTTCCCGTCCTCCCGCAGCCGTCGCTGCCGCTCCAGTTCGCGGGCGGGGCCGAAGTGGGCGGGGCTTGGAAGGGCGTGGTCTGAGGGGGTGGAGTCAGCGCTGGGCGGGGCTTTGGCGGGAGGGGCTTCGATTGGCGGGGACTTTGACGGGGTGGGGGCGAGGTGGGCGTGACCTGGGGAGGCAGCAACAGAAAACAATAGAGACCCGGACGCCTGGGTCCCCCCCCGAACTCCTGGGTCCCTTGGGGCACTCCTGGGTCCCTCCCGAACTCCTGGGTCCCTTGGGGTACTCCTGGGTCCCTCCCAAACTCCTGGGTTCCCTGGGGCACTCCTGGGTCCCTCCCGAACTCCTGGGTCCCTCGGGGCACTCCTGGGTCCCTCCTAATCTTCTGGGTCCCTTGGGGCACTCCTGGGGCCCCCCCCGAACTCCTGGGTCCCTTGGGGCACTCCTGGGTCCCTCCCAAACTCCTGGGTCCCTCCCGAACTCCTGGGTCCCTTGGGGCACTCCTGTGTCCCTTGGGGCACTCCTGGGTCCCCGGGGGCACTCCTGGGTCCCTCCCAAACTCCTGTGTCCCTTGGGGCACTCCTGGGTCCCCGGGGGCACTCCTGGGTCCCTCCCAAACTCCTGGGTCCCCCCCGAACTCCTGGGTCCCTCCCGAACTCCTGGGTCCCTTGGGGGCACTCCTGGGTCCCCGGGGGCACTCCTGGGTCCCTCGGGGGCACTCCTGGGTCCCTCGGGGGCACTCCTGGGTCCCTCCCTATCTCCTGTGTCCCTTGGGGCACTCCTGGGTCCCTGGGGGCACTCCTGGGTCCTCGGGGGCACTCCTGGGTCCCTGGGGGCACTCCTGGGTCCTCACCGGGGGGGGGCTGGGGCCTCCTGGCCAGGCGGGGGCGCTCGCAGACGCCGCACAGGACGCTGGGCCCGCGGTTCAGGAACGTGCAGGACGCGCAGGCCCAGCTATAGGAACACAAGCCACCTATAGACCCCTATAGAGCCCCTATAGAGCCCCTACAGGCGCCCCCAGCGGGAGCATTAACACGTATATAAGGAATGTATAGGGTCTGTACGTTACCCGGGGTCCTCAGGTGGGGGCTCACCTGGGGGGGAAACGGGGTCATCAGCACCTATAGAGCCCCTATAGAGCCCCCCCAAGCATATAGAGAGCCCATAGAGCCCCTATAGAACCCCCCCAAGCTTACAGAGCCCATAGAACCCCATAGAGGCCCTCAAGTATATAGAGACTCTATAGACCCCCCACAGAGCTCCTCAACCATATAGACTCTATAGAACCCCATAGAGCCCCAAACCATATAGAGACCCCATAGAGCCCCCAACCATATAGAGACCCCATAGAGCCCCCCAACCATATAGAGAGCCCATAGAACCCCATAGAGCCACTCAAACATATAGAGACCCTATAGAACCCCATAGAGCCCCCCAACCATATAGAGACCATGCAACCCCATAGAGCCCCCCAACCATATAGAGACCCCATAGAGCCCCCAAGCTCTATAAGGACTCTATATCCCCTATAGAAACCTATAGACCCCCCAACCCCTATAAAATCCCCCCAAGCCCTATAGACTCACTATGGACCCCCAACCCCTACAGAGACCCTATAGACCCCCCCAACCCCTATAGACACCCTATAGACCCCCCAGCCCCTCTGGAGACCCAATAGAACCCCCGGCCCCTATAGAGCCCCCCAAGCCCTATAGAAACCCCATAGAGCCCCCCAGGTTGCTACAGATCCCCCATAGAGCCTATAGGTTCCATATAAGGTATAGAGCCCCCTATAGGTCCCCATACGTTTCGGGGTCTCTGCGTCTGCCACTGCGGGCGAGTCGGGCGCCAGCGGCTCCTGTGGGGAGAGACCAGTATGGACCAGTATGGGCCAGTACGGACCAGTACGGACCAGTATGGGCCAGTACGGACCAGTATGGACCAGTATGGGCCAGTATGGACCAGTATGGGCCAGTATAGGACCGGTATGGACCAGTACGGGCCAGTATGGACCCCCCATTGACTCCTATTGACCCCATTGATCCCATTGACCCCCATTGCCCCCCCATTGATCCCATTGACCCCCCATTGACCCCATTGATCCCCATTGACCCCCATTAAACCCCATTGATCCCACTGTCCCCATTGACCCCCATTGACCCCCCATTGATCTCCATTGACCCATTGACCCCATTGACTCCCATTGACCCCCCATTGACTCCCAATGATCCCATTGACCCCATTGACCCCCCATTGATCCCCATTGACCCCCATTGACCCCCCATTGATCCCCACTGACCCCCATTGCCCCCCCATTGACCCCCATTGATCCCCATTGACCCCCATTGATCCCATTGACCCCCATTGCCCCCCATTGATCCCATTGACCCCCATTGATCCCCATTGACCCCCATTGATCCCCACTGCCCCCCATTGATCCCCATTGACCCCCATTGATCCCCATTGACCCCCACTGCCCCCCATTGATCCCCATTGACCCCCATTGCCCCCCAGTTCTCACCTCACTCCCCACCAGTATCTGGGTGAAGAACTGGGGGTTCGGGTGCTGGTTCTGAATGGGGGAAAACAAACCCACACCAGTATGAACCAGTATAGACCAGTATGGACCAGTATGGGCCAGTATGGGCCAGTATGGGCCAGTATGGGCCAGTGACCCCCAGTGAGCCCCCCAAGTCCCTCCCAGTATAACCAGCATCACCCCAACCCCCCCAGGATCCTAAAAACCCACCATCCCTATACATCCCTATGGCTCCCTATGGTCTCTATGGGTCCCTATGAGTCAATCTATGGGTCTCTATGGTCTCTATGGGTCTCTATGGGTCTCTATGATCCCCATAGGTCTCTATGGTCTCTATGCGTCCCTATGGCCTCCGTGGGTCTCTATGGGTCCCCATGGTCTCTATGGGTCCCCGTTGGTCCCTATGGGTCCCCGTTGGTCCCCATGGTCCCTGTTGGTCCCTATGGGTCCCCATGGTCCCTATGGGTCCCCCTGCCCCATGGGGGCGGCACTCACGGCCAGCAGCAGGTCGATCTCGGTGCGCAGCAGCAGCAGCTCTATGGTCCCTATGGGGTCCCTATGGGTCCCCTGTTGGTCCCTATGGGTCCCTGTTGGTCCCTATGGGTCCCCATGGTCCCTGTTGGTCCCTATAGGTCCCTATGGCCCCCATGGTCCCCATGGGGGCGGCACTCACGGCCAGCAGCAGGTCGATCTCGGTGCGCAGCAGCAGCAGCTCTATGGTCCCTATGGGTCCCTGTTGGTCCCTATGGGTCCCTGTTGGTTCCTATGGGTCCCCATGGTCCCTGTTGGTCCCTATAGGTCCCTATGGCCCCCCATGGGGGCGGCACTCACGGCCAGCAGCAGGTCGATCTCGGTGCGCAGCAGCAGCAGCTCTATGGTCCCTATGGGTCCCTATGGGTCCCTGTTGGTCCCTATGGTCTCTATGGGTCCCTATGGTCCCCATGGTCCCCATGGTCCCCATGGGGGGCGGCACTCACGGCCAGCAGCAGGTCGATCTCGGTGCGCAGCAGCAGCAGCTCGGCCGTCACGGCCGCCACGCGCCCCACGTCGGGGCCCCCGCAGCCCGGGGGGAAGCCCAGCCCCTCGGGGGACTCGCACGAGTAGCCCAGCAGCCGCAGCACCGCCCGGCCCCCCTGCGGGACACGGGGACACGGGGGGGCGATGGGGACACGGGGGGACATGGGGGACAATGGGGGACATGGGGGGGCAATGGGGACATGGGGGGCAATGGGGACAATGGGGGCAAGGGGGGCAATGGGGGCAAGGGGGGGCAATGGGGACATGGGGGGGCAATGGGGACATGGGGGGCAATGGGGACAATGGGGGGCAAGGGGGGGCAATGGGGACATGAGGGGGCAATGGGGACATGGGGGGGCAATGGGGACATGGGGGGCAATGGGGACATGGGGGGGCAAGGGGGGGCAATGGGGGGCAAGGGGGGCAATGGGGACATGGGGGGGCAATGGGGACATGGGGGGGCAATGGGGACAATGGGGGCAAGGGGGGCAATGGGGACATGAGGGGCAATGGGGACATGGGGGGCAATGGGGACATGGGGGGCAATGGGGACATGGGGGGGCAATGGGGGACAATGGGGGCAAGGGGGGCAATGGGGACATGAGGGGCAATGGGGACATGGGGGGGCAATGGGGGACAATGGGGGCAAGGGGGGCAATGGGGGCAAGGGGGGCAATGGGGGCAAGGGGGGCAATGGGGGCAAGGGGGGCAATGGGGGCAAGGGGGGGCAATGGGGACATGGGGGGCAATGGGGACAATGGGGGGGCAATGGGGACAATGGGGGGCAAGGGGGGGTCTATGGGATCAATGGGGGGCAATGGGAGTCTATGGTGTCTATGGGGGTCTATGGGGGTCTATGGGGGACAATCAGGGTCAATGGATCAATGGGGGTCTATGGGGGTCTGTGGGGGTCTGTGGGGCACAATCGGGGTCAATGGATCAATGGCATGAATGGGGGTCTATGGGGGTCTATAGGGGCAATGGGATCAATGGGGGTCAATGGGGGTCAATGGGATCTATGGGGTCTATGGAGGTCTATGGGGGTCAATGGGGTCTATGGGGGTCAATGGCGGGCAATGTGGTCAATGGGATCAATGGGGTCAATGGGATCAATGGGGGTCAATGGGGTCTATGGGGGTCAATGGGGGGCAATGTGGTCAATGGGGTCAATGGGGTCAATGGGATCAATGGGGTCAATGGGGGCTCTATGGGGCAATGGGGGGCAATGGGGTCAACGGGGTCCAACGGATCAATGGGGTCAATGGGATCAATGGGATTCAATGGGGGTCAATGGGGGCAATAGGGGCAATGGGATCAATGGGTCAATGGGATCAATGGGTCAATGGGATCAATGGGGGTCAATGGGTCAATGGGGGGTCAATGGGTCAATGGGGGTCAATGGGGATCAATAGGGATCAATGGGTCAATGGGGGCAATAGGGGCAATGGGATCAATGGGATCAATGGGGTCAATGGGTCAATGGGGGTCAATGGGTCAATGGGGTCAAGGGGTCAATGGGGTCAATGGGTCAATGGGGTCAATGGGGTCAATGGATCAATGGATCAATGGATCAATGGGGTCAATGGGTCAATGGAGTCAATGGATCAATGGGTCAATGAATCCATGGATCAATGGGTCAATGAATCAATGGGGTCAATGAATCAATGGGTCAATGGGATCAATGTGTCAATGTGTCAATGTATCAATGGGTCAATGGGTCAATGGGTCAATGGATCAATGTGTCAATGGGTCAATGAGTCAATGGGTCAATGGGGGTCAATGGGTCAATGGGTCAATGGGTTAATGGGATCAATGGGGTCAATGGGTCAATGGGTCAACGTGTCAGCGCTCACCCGCATGGCGTCCACGGTCCTGCGGAACACGGGGGTTCCCGAAGCGCACCAGGCGCCAGTGCCGCGGGGGCCGCGGCTGCAGGAGGTTGCGCCCGTACTTCTCCAGGATGCTGAGCGCCGTGCGCAGCGCCCCCCAGCGCCCCCCCGGGCCCCCCGCCCTGCGCGGGCACCGCAGACGAGCCGTCAGCACGGGGACGCGGCGCTGGGGGCGCTGGGGGCGCTAGGGGGCCCTATGGGGCTCTATGGGGCCCTAGGGGTCTCTATGGGTCCCCAGGGCTCTCTATGGCGCTCTATGGGTCACTCTATGGGTCCCCTATGGGTATCTATTGGGACCTGTGGGACTCCCCAGGGTCCTAAAACACCGCCCCTCCCTATAGATCCCTATGGCTCCCTATGGGTCACTATCGGTCTCTATGGGTCCCTAGGGGTCTCTATGGGTCCCTAGGGGTCTCTATGGGTCTCTATGGGTCCCTATATCCTCTATGGGTCCCCAGGGCTCTCTATGGGTCCCCTATGGGTCACTCTATGGGTCCCTATGGGTCCCCATTGGTCTCTATTGGGACCTGTGGCCTCCCCAGGGTCCTAAAACCCGCCCTCCCCATAGATCCCAATGGCTCCCTATGGGTCTCTATGGCTCCCTATGGGTCCCTATATCCTCTATGGGTCCCCAGGGCTCTCTATGGGTCCCTATGGGTCACTCTATTGGGTCCCTATGGGTCCCCATTGGTCTCTATTGGGACCTGTGGACTCCCCAGGGTCCTAAAAACCCGCCCTCCCCATAGATCCCTATGGCCCCCCTATGGGGTCCCTATGGCCCCCTATGGGTCACTCTATGGGTCCCCAGGGCTCTCTATGGCGCTCTATGGGTCACTCTATGGGTCCCCATTGGTCTCCTATTGGGACCTGTGGACTCCCCCAGGGTCCTAAAAAACCCGCCCCTCCCTATAGATCCCTATGGCTCCCTATGGGTCTCTATGGGTCCCTATATCCTCTATGGGTCCCCAGGGCTCTCTATGGGGCTCTATGGGTCCCTATGGGGTCACTCTATGGGTCTCTATGGGTCCCCATTGGTTTCCATTGGGACCTGTGGACTCCCCCAGGGTCCTAAAAACCCGCCCTCCCTCTAGATCCCTATGGCTCCCTATGGGTCTCTATAGGTCCCTATATCCTCTATGGGTCCCCAGGGCTCTCTATGGGTCCCTATGGGTCCCCCATTGGTCTCTATTGGGACCTGTGGCCTCCCCAGGGTCCTAAAACCCGCCCTCCCCATAGATCCCAATGGCTCCCTATGGGTCTCTATGGCTCCCTATGGGTCCCTATATCCTCTATGGGTCCCTATGGCCCCCTATGGGTCCCTGTGGGTCCCTATGGGTCCCATCCCCCCCCCTTTCGCACCACTTGGACGTTTTGGGCGAGGATTTTGGGCACGTCCAGCAGCCTCCACTTATCCCTGGGGGGTCGCGGCACCAACAGCAGCGGCTGCAGCTCCGGGGGGGACGGACTTTGGGGGGGTCCCGCACCAAAGCACCCCCTAGGGCTCCCCACAGCGCCCCCAGCTCCGCCATCCTGCGAAAACGGGGTGAAAACACCTCATTTCGGGGCAAAAAACGGCGAAAAAAAAAAAAACGGCGTTTTCTAGGCTTAGAAATGCCGGGGGGGGGGGGGTGGGGGTTTGGCGGGAAAAGGGTTTTTGGCGGGGGAAAAATGGGGGTCGCGGGGGGGAAAAACGGGGGTTTTTTTGGGGATAAATGAAGGGTTTTGGGGGGTTTTATGACAGGAAAGGGGGTTGTTTTGAGGAGAAAATGAGGGGGTTTAGGGCAATTTGTGACAGAAAAGTCGCCCCCCCCCCGGGTTAAACGCGGTGGGAGAAAGGGGGTTGGGTGAGGCGCTAATGGGGGTCACCGAGGGAAAACGCGGCGGTTTTTGGGGGTTTTTTTAGGGGCTTTTGGGGGTTTTGGGGGGGTCCTACCTGTGGGGAAGAGCGGCGGAAAAAGGGTGAAAAAATGAGGCAAAACGGTGAAAAAAAAAAGGCGAAAAAACGGCTTAAAAAAACAACGCGGAGAGACCGCCGCGCCAAAATGGCGGCGGGGCGGCGAGGCCACGCCCCACGAGGAGGGCAGCCCTCACCGCCAATGGCCGCTGCGCGGCGTCAAGGCCACGCCCAGTTTTGCCATTCCAACCAATCAGGATGCGCGTGTTGAGCGGGGGAAAACGAGGCGCGTAGCCACGCCCACAAGCGGGCTGCCCTCACTCGGTTTGAGGCGTCGGTGGGCACGCCCACACGCCGGTCAGCGGACCAATGGGAGAGCCGCTTTAGGGGGCTAAGCCACGCCCTTTCCGGCTTCTTCCTTCCCCTCAGGCCGCCATGATGGCGGCGGTGTTTGCGGCTGCGGCCGCTTCGCGCTCAGGTGAGGCCGCTAATTAACGCTAATTAGCGCTAATTGGACTAATTAACGCCTTGATTTGACGCAGTGTCCGCTCCGCAGGCGCTTCGGGGGACCCCCCTGGCCCTGGAGGAGCCGAACGGGGCTCCAAGCGCTCCTAATTAGGGGATTGGCAAGCGGCGGCGAGCAGGTCAATGGGGTTAATTGAGAGTTAGTTGTTAATTGGGGTCTATGGGGCACCTTTGGGGTCTGTGGGGCAGCATTGGGGCCTAAGGGCAGAATTGGGGTCTATGGGGCATCTATGGGGCAGAATTGGGGTCTATGGGGCAGCATTGGGATCTATGGGGGGATCTATGGGGCAGAATTGGGGTCTATGGGGGATCTATGGGGCAGCATTGGGGTCTATGGGGCACCTTTGGGGTCTATGGGGGGATCTATGGGGCAGAAATTGGGGTTCTATGGGGGGGGTCTATGGGGCAGCATTGGGGTCTATGGGGCAGCATTGGGGTCTATGGGGCAGCATTGGGGTCTATGGGGGGATCTATGGGGCAGAATTGGGGTCTATGGAGCAGAATTGGGGTCTATGGGGCAGCATTGGGGTCTGTGGAGGATCTATGGGGCAGAATTGGGGTCTATGGGGGGGTCTATGGGGCATCCATGGGGCAGAATTGGGGTCCATGGGGCAGAATTGGGGTCTATGGGGCAGCATTGGGGTCTATGGGGGATCTATGGGGCACCATTGGGGCCTATGGGGGGATCTATGGGGCAGAATTGGGGCCTATGGGGGGATTTGTGGGGCAGCATTGGGGTCTATGGGGCAGCATTGGGGGCTATGAGGGATCTATGGGGCAGCATTGGGGTCTATGGGGGAATCTATGGGGCACCATTGGGGTCTATGGGGGGGGTCTATGGGGCAGAATTGGGGTCTATGGGGCACCACTGGGGTCTATGGGGGGATCTATGGGGCAGAATTGGGGTCTATGGGGCACCACTGGGGCCTATGGGGGGATCTATGGGGCAGCATTGGGGTCTATGGGGGGATCTAATGGGGCAACCATTGGGGGCCTATGGGGTGAATCCATGGGTCACCATTACCATCTATGGGGCAGCCCCCTATAACCCCTCTCCCTCTTTTCCAGCCCATTGCCGCCGTGGGGCTGAGCCCCCCAAGGTGTGGGTCCGACCCCACCATGTCCCCCTCCACACCCCCCATCTATGGGTCCCGGATCCCTCCGCTATGGGTCCGGAGCTCCTGGCCGCGGCGCAGCCCCCCCTGCCCCCCAAGTGTGGGGCCGGTGTTGCTGGAGGACGTGGGGCTGGGCGCCCACACGCCCGTGGGGCTGATCCAGAACTTTCTGCAGTTCCTCCACGTGGACGTGGGGCTGCCCCTGGTGGGGCGCCATCGCCACAGGTGCCTTTTGGGTTGAATTCGGGCTGTTTTGGGGCTCTGCTAAGCCCACGGGTGTCCCACGCGTCCCCCTTTATCCCCCTGACCCACAAGTGTGGGTCTGCCCCATAGCCGGCCCCATAGAGGCTGTAGAGACCATAGGGATCTATGGGGAGGGCGGGTTTTAGGACCCTGGGGAGTCCACGGGTCCCAATGGAAACCAATGGGGACCATAGGGGGGACCCATAGGGTGACCCATAGGGACCCATAGGGACCCATAGAGTGACCCTTAGGGACCCATAGAGCCCCATAGAGAGCCCTGAGGACCCATAGAAGACATAGGGACCCATAGGGACCCATAGGGACCCATAGGGATCTATAGGGAGGGGCGGGTTTTTAGGACCCTGGGGAGTCCACAG
>JAVLUU010000858.1:50000-52500 GCA_032206185.1 Columba guinea
AAAGAAAAAAGAAAGAACGAAAGAACGTAAGAAAGAAAGAAAGAAAGAAAGAAGAAAGAAACAAAGAACGTAGAAAAGAAAGAAAGAAAGAAATTAAAAAGAAAGAAAGAAAGAAAGAAAGAAAAAAGAAAGAAAGAAAGAAGAAAGAAAGAAAGAAGAAAGAAAGAAAGAAAGAAAAAAGAAAGAAAGAAAGAACGTAGGAAAGAAAAAAAGAAAGAAAGAAAGAAATTAAAAAGAAAGAAAGAAAGAAAGTAAAAAGAAAGAAAGAAAGAAAGAAAGAAAGAAAGAAAGAAAAAAGTAAGAAAGAAAGAAAGAAATTAAAAAGAAAGAAAGAAAGAACGTAGGAAAAAAAGAAAGAAAGAACGTAGGAAAAAAAGAAAGAAAGAACGTAAGAAAGAAAGAAAGAAAGAAAGAAGAAAGAAACCAAGAACGTAGAAAAGAAAGAAAGAAAGAAAGAAAGAAATTAAAAAGAAAGAAAGAAAGAAAGAACGTAGGAAAGAAAGAAATTAAAAAGAAAGAGAGAAAGAAATTAAAAATAAAGAAAGAAAGAAAGAAGAAGAAAGAAAGAAAGAAAGAACGTAGGAAAAAAAGAAAGAAAGAAAAAAGAAAGAAAGAAAGAAAGAAAGAAAGAAAGAAAGAAATTAGAAAGAAAGAAAGAAAGAAAGAAAAAAGAAAGAAAGAAATTAAAAAGAAAGAAAGAAAGAAAGAAATAAAGAAAGAAAGAAAGAAAGAAAAAAGAAAGAAAGAACGTAGGAAAGAAAGAAAGAAAGAAAGAAAGAAAGAAAGAAAGAAGAAAGAAAGAAATTAAAAAGAAAGAAAGAAAGAAAGAAAGAAAAAAGAAAGAAAGAAAGAAAGAAAGAAAGAAAGAAAAAAGACACTAAAAGAAAGAAAGAAAGAAAGAAAAAAAGAAAGAAGTAAAGAAAGAAAGAAAGAAGAAAGAAAAAAGAACGTAGGAAAGAAAAAAGAAAGAAAGAAAGAAATTAAAAAGAAAGAAAGGAAGATAGAAAGAAAGAAAGAAAAAAGAAAGAAAGAAAGAAAGAAATTAAAAAGAAAGAAAGAAAGAAAGAAAAAAGAAAGAAAGAAAGAAAGAAAGAAAGAAAGAAAGAAAAAAGAAAGAAAGAAATTAAAAAGAAAGAAATAAATTAAAAAGAAAGAAAGAAAAAAGAAAGAAAGAAAGAAAAAAGAAAGAAAGAAAGAAAGAACGTAAGAAAGAAAGAAAGAAAGAAAGAAAGAAAGAAAGAAAAAAAAAGAAAGAAAGAAAGAAATTAAAAAGAAAGAAAAAAGAAAGAAAGAAAGAAAGAAAGAAAAAGAAAGAAAGAAAGAAATTAAAAAGAAAGAAAAAAGAAAGAAAGAAAGAAAGAAAGAAAGAAAGAAAGAAATTAAAAAGAAAGAAAGAAAGAAAGAAAAAGAAAGAAATTAAAATAAAGAAAGAAAGAAAGAAAGAAAAAAGAAAGAAAGAAAGAAAGAAAGAAAGAAAGAAAGAAAAAAGAAAGAAAGAAAGAACGTAGGAAAGAAAGAAAGAAAGAAAGAAATTAAAAAGAAAGAAAGAAAGAAAGAAAGAAAGAAAGAAAGAACGTAAGAAAGAAAGAAAGAAAGAAAGAAATTAAAAAGAAAGAAAGAAAGAAAGAAAGAAAGAAAGAAAGAAAAAAGAAAGAAAGAAAAAAGAAAGAAAGAAAGAAATAAAGAAAGAAAGAAAGAAAGAAAAAAGAAAGAAAGAAAGAAAAAAAGAAAGAAGGAAAGAAAGAAAGAAAGAAGAAAGAAAGAAAGAAAGAACGTAGGAAAGAAAGAAAGAAAGAAAGAAAAAAGAAAGAAAGAAAGAACGTAGGAAAGAAAAAAAGAAAGAAAGAAAGAAATTAAAAAGAAAGAAAGGAAGAAAGAAAGAAAGAAAGAAAAAAGAAAGAAAGAAAGAAAGAAAGAAAGAAAGAAAAAGAAAGAAAGAAAGAAAAAAGAAAGAAAGAAAGAAAGAAATTAAAAAGAAAGAAAGAAAGAAAAAAGAAAGAAAGAAATTAAAAAGAAAGAAAGAAAGAAAGAAAAAAGAAAGAAAGAAAGAACGTAGGAAAGAAAGAAAGAGAGAAAGAAATTAAAAAGAAAGAAAGAAAGAAAGAAAGAAAGAAAGAAAGAAAGAAAGAAAGAAGAAAGAAAGAAATTAAAAAGAAAGAAAGAAAGAAAAAAGAAAGAAAGAAAGAAAAAAGAAAGAAAGAAAGAACGTAAGAAAGAAAGAAAGAAAGAAAGAAAGAAAAAAAAAGAAAGAAAGAAAGAAATTAAAAAGAAAGAAAAAAGAAAGAAAGAAAGAAAGAAAGAAAGAAAGAAAGAAACTAAAAAGAAAGAAAGAAAGAAAAAAGAAGAAAGAAAGAACGTAGGAAAGAAGGAAAGAAAGAAAGAAAGAAATTAAAAAGAAAGAAAGAAAGAAAACAGAAAGAAAGAATAAAGAAAGAAAGGAAGAAAAAAGAAAGAAAGAACATAGGAAAGAAAGAGAGAAAGAAAGAAAGAAAGAAAGAAA
>JAVLUU010000858.1:55000-60000 GCA_032206185.1 Columba guinea
AAGAAAGAAAGAAAGAAAGAAAGAAAGAAAGAAAGAAAAAAAAAGAAAGAAAGAAAGAAATTAAAAAGAAAGAAAAAAGAAAGAAAGAAAGAAAGAAAGAAAGAAAGAAAGAAAGAAATTAAAAAGAAAGAAAGAAAGAAAGAAAAAGAAAGAAATTAAAATAAAGAAAGAAAGAAAGAAAGAAAAAGAAAGAAAGAAAGAAAAAAGAAAGAAAGAAAGAAAGAAAGAAAGAAAGAAAAAAGAAAGAAAGAAAGAACATAGGAAAGAAAGAAAGAAAGAAAGAAATTAAAAAGAAAGAAAGAAAGAAAGAAAGAAAGAACGTAAGAAAGAAAGAAAGAAAGAAAGAAATTAAAAAGAAAGAAAGAAAGAAAGAAAGAAAGAAAGAAAGAAAAAAGAAAGAAAGAAAAAAGAAAGAAAGAAAGAAATAAAGAAAGAAAGAAAGAAAGAAAAAAGAAAGAAAGAAAGAAAAAAAGAAAGAAGGAAAGAAAGAAAGAAAGAAGAAAGAAAGAAAGAAAGAACGTAGGAAAGAAAGAAAGAAAGAAAGAAAAAAGAAAGAAAGAAAGAACGTAGGAAAGAAAAAAAGAAAGAAAGAAAGAAATTAAAAAGAAAGAAAGGAAGAAAGAAAGAAAGAAAGAAAAAAGAAAGAAAGAAAGAAAGAAAGAAAGAAAGAAAAAGAAAGAAAGAAAGAAAAAAGAAAGAAAGAAAGAAAGAAATTAAAAAGAAAGAAAGAAAGAAAAAAGAAAGAAAGAAATTAAAAAGAAAGAAAGAAAGAAAGAAAAAAGAAAGAAAGAAAGAAAGAAAGAAAGAAAGAAAGAAAGAAAGAAAGAAAGAAAGAAAAAAGAAAGAAAGAAATTAAAAAGAAAGAAAGAAAGAAAAAAGAAAGAAAGAAAGAAAAAAGAAAGAAAGAAAGAAAGAACGTAAGAAAGAAAGAAAGAAAGAAAGAAAGAAAGAAAAAAAAGAAAGAAAGAAAGAAATTAAAAAGAAAGAAAAAAGAAAGAAAGAAAGAAAGAAAGAAAGAAAGAAAGAAAGAAACTAAAAAGAAAGAAAGAAAGAAAAAAGAAGAAAGAAAGAACGTAGGAAAGAAAGAAAGAAAGAAAGAAAGAAATTAAAAAGAAAGAAAGAAAGAAAACAGAAAGAAAGAATAAAGAAAGAAAGGAAGAAAAAAGAAAGAAAGAACATAGGAAAGAAAGAGAGAAAGAAAGAAAGAAAGAAAGAAAAAAGAAAGAAAGAAAGAAAGAAAGAAACAAAAAAGAAAGAAAGAAAGAAAGAAGAAAGAAAGAAAGAAAGAACGTAGGAAAGAAAGAAAGAAAGAAAGATAGAAAGAAAGAAAGAAAGAAAGAAAGGAAAGAAAAAAGAAAGAAAGAAAGAAAGAAAAAAATAAAAGAAAGAAAAAGAAAGAAAGAAAGAAAGAAAGAAAATAAAAGAAAGAAAGAACGTAGGAAAGAAAGAAAGAAAGAAATTAAAAAGAAAGAAAGAAAGAAAGAAAGAAAGAAAGAAAGAAAGAAAGAAAGAAAGAAAGAAAAAAGAAAGAGAGAAGAAAGAAAGAAAGAAAGAAAGAAAGAAAGAAAGAAAGAAAAAGAAAGAAAGAAAGAAAGAAAGAAAGTAGGAAAGAAAGAAATTAAAAAGAAAGAAAGAAAGAAAGAAAGAAATTAAAAAGAAAGAAAGAAAGAAAGAAGAAGAAATAAAGAAAGAAAGAACGTAGGAAAGAAAGAAAGGAAGAAAAAAGAAAGAAACAAAGAAAGAAAGAAAAAGAGAAAGAAGAAAGAAAGAAAAAAAGAACGTGGGAAAGAAAGAAAGATAGAAAGAAAGAAAGAAATTAAAAAGAAAGAAAGAAAGAAAAAAGAAAGAAAGATATTAAAAAGAAATAAAGAAAGAAAGAAAGAAAAAAGAAAGAAAGAAAGAAAGAAAAAAGAAAGAAAGAAATTAAAATAAAGAAAGAAAGAAAGAAAGAAAAAAGAAAGAAAGAAAGAAAGAAAAAAGAAAGAAAGAAAGAAAGAAAGAAAGAAAGAAAGAAAGAAAGAAAAAAGAAAGAAAGAAAGAACTTAGGAAAGAAAGAAAGAAAGAAAGAAATTAAAAAGAAAGAAAGAAAGAAAGAAAGAAAGAAAGATCTTAGGAAAGAAAGAAAGAAAGAAAGAAATTAAAAAGAAAGAAAGAAAGAAAGAAAGAAAGAAAGAAAGAAAAAAGAAAGAAAGAAATTAAAAAGAAAGAAAGAAAAAAGAAAGAAAGAATGAAAAAAGAAAGAAAGAAAGAAAGAAAGAACGTAAGAAAGAAAGAAAGAAAAAAGAACGTAGGAAAGAAAGAAAGAAAGAAAAAAGAAAGAAAGAAAGAACGTAGGAAAGAAAAAAGAAAGAAAGAAAGAAATTAAAAAGAAAGAAAGGAAGAAAGAAAGAAAGAAATAAAAAAGAAAGAAAGAAAGAAATTAATTAAAAAGAAAGAAAGAAAGAAAGAAAGAAGAAAAAAGAAAGAAAGAAAGAAAGAAAAAAGAAAGAAAGAAAGAAAGAAAGAAAAAGGAAAGAAAGAAAGAAAGTAAGAAAGAAGGAAAGAAAGAAAGAAAGAAAAAAGAAAGAAAGAAAGAAAGAAAAAAGAAAGAAAGAAAGAAAGAAATAAAGAAATAAAGAAAGAAAAAAGAATGAAAGAAAGAACGTAGGAAAGAAAGAAAGAAAGAAAGAAAGAAAGAAAGAAAGAAAGAAAGAAAGAAAAAAGAAAGAAAGAAAGAAAGAACATAGGAAAGAAAGAAAGAAAGAAAGAAAGAAAGAAGAAAGAAAGAAATTAAAAAGAAAGAAAGAAAGAAAGAAAGAAAAAAGAAAGAAGAAAGAAAGAAAGAAAGAACGTGGGAAAGAAAGAAAGAAAGAAAGGAATATAGAAAGAAAGAAAGAAAGAAAAAAAGAAAGAAAGAAATTAAAAAGAAAGAAAGAAAGAAAAAAGAAAGACAGAAAGAAAAAAGAAAGAAAGAAAGAAAGAACGTAAGAAAGAAAGAAAGAAAGAAAGAAGAAAGAAACCAAGAACGTAGAAAAGAAAGAAAGAAAGAAAGAAAGAAATTAAAAAGAAAGAAAGAAAGAAAGAACGTAGGAAAGAAAGAAATTAAAAAGAAAGAAAGAAAGAAATTAAAAAGAAAGAAAGAAAGAAAGAAGAAGAAAAAAGAAAGAAAGAACGTAGGAAAAAAAGAAAGAAAGAAAAAAGAAAGAAAGAAAGAAAGAAAGAAAAAAGAAAGAAAAAAGAAAGAAAGAAAGAAATTAAAAAGAAAGAAAGGAAGAAAGAAAGAAAGAAAGAAAAAAGAAAGAAAGAAAAAAGAAAGAAAGAAAGAACGTAAGAAAGAAAGAAAGAAAGAAAGAAAAAAGAAAGAAAGAAAGAACGTAGGAAAGAAAGAAAGAAAGAAAAAAGAAAGAAAGAAAGAAAGAAAAAAGAAAGAAACAAACTAAAAGAAAGAAAATAAGAAAGAAAAAAGAAAGAAAAAAAGAAAGAAAGAAAGAAAGAAAGAAAAAAGAAAGAAAGAAAGAAAAAAGAAAGAAAGAAATTAAAATAAAGAAAGAAAGAAAGAAAGAAAAAAGAAAGAAAGAAAGAAAAAAGAAAGAAAGAAAGAAAGAAAGAAAGAAAGAAAGAAAGAAAGAACGTAGGAAAGAAAGAAAGAAAGAAATTAAAAAGAAAGAAAGAAAGAAAGAAAGAAAGAAAGAAAGAAAGAAAGATAGAAAGAAAGAAAGAAAGAAAAAAGAAAGACAGAAAAAAGAAAGAAAGAAAGAAAGAAAGAACGTAAGAAAGAAAGAAAGAAAAAAAGAACGTAGGAAAGAAAGAAATTAAAAAGAAAGAAAGAAAGAAAGAAAGAAAGAAGAAAGAAACAAAGAACGTAGGAAAGAAAGAAAGAAAGAAAGAAAGAAATTAAAAAGAAAGAAAGAAAAAAGAAAGAAAGAAAGAAAGAAAGAAAGAAAGAAAAAAGAAAGAAAGAAATTAAAAAGAAAGAAAGAAAAAAGAAAGAAAGAATGAAAAAAGAAAGAAAGAAAGAAAGAAAGAACGTAAGAAAGAAAGAAAGAAAAAAGAACGTAGGAAAGAAAGAAAGAAAGAAAAAAGAAAGAAAGAAAGAACGTAGGAAAGAAAAAAGAAAGAAAGAAAGAAATTAAAAAGAAAGAAAGGAAGAAAGAAAGAAAGAAATAAAAAAGAAAGAAAGAAAGAAATTAATTAAAAAGAAAGAAAGAAAGAAAGAAAGAAGAAAAAAGAAAGAAAGAAAGAAAGAAAAAAGAAAGAAAGAAAGAAAGAAAGAAAAAGGAAAGAAAGAAAGAAAGTAAGAAAGAAGGAAAGAAAGAAAGAAAGAAAAAAGAAAGAAAGAAAGAAAGAAAAAAGAAAGAAAGAAAGAAAGAAATAAAGAAATAAAGAAAGAAAAAAGAATGAAAGAAAGAACGTAGGAAAGAAAGAAAGAAAGAAAGAAAGAAAGAAAGAAAGAAAGAAAGAAAGAAAAAAGAAAGAAAGAAAGAAAGAACATAGGAAAGAAAGAAAGAAAGAAAGAAAGAAAGAAGAAAGAAAGAAATTAAAAAGAAAGAAAGAAAGAAAGAAAGAAAAAAGAAAGAAGAAAGAAAGAAAGAAAGAACGTGGGAAAGAAAGAAAGAAAGAAAGGAATATAGAAAGAAAGAAAGAAAGAAAAAAAGAAAGAAAGAAATTAAAAAGAAAGAAAGAAAGAAAAAAGAAAGACAGAAAGAAAAAAGAAAGAAAGAAAGAAAGAACGTAAGAAAGAAAGAAAGAAAGAAAGAAGAAAGAAACCAAGAACGTAGAAAAGAAAGAAAGAAAGAAAGAAAGAAATTAAAAAGAAAGAAAGAAAGAAAGAACGTAGGAAAGAAAGAAATTAAAAAGAAAGAAAGAAAGAAATTAAAAAGAAAGAAAGAAAGAAAGAAGAAGAAAAAAGAAAGAAAGAACGTAGGAAAAAAAGAAAGAAAGAAAAAAGAAAGAAAGAAAGAAAGAAAGAAAAAAGAAAGAAAAAAGAAAGAAAGAAAGAAATTAAAAAGAAAGAAAGGAAG
>JAVLUU010000858.1:82500-90000 GCA_032206185.1 Columba guinea
GAAAGAAAGAAAGAAAAAAGAAAGAAAGAAAAAGGAAAGAAAGAAAGAAATAAAGAAAGAAAGAAAGAAAGAAAGAAAAAAGAAAGAAAGAAAGAAAAAAAGAAAGAAGGAAAGAAAGAAAGAAAGAAGAAAGAAAGAAAGAAAGAACGTAGGAAAGAAAGAAAGAAAGAAAAAAGAAAGAAAGAAAGAACGTAGGAAAGAAAAAAAGAAAGAAAGAAAGAAATTAAAAAGAAAGAAAGGAAGAAAGAAAGAAAGAAAGAAAAAAGAAAGAAAGAAAGAAAGAAAGAAAGAAAGAAAAAGAAAGAAAGAAAGAAAAAAAAGAAAGAAAGAAAGAAATTAAAAAGAAAGAAAGAAAGAAAAAAGAAAGAAAGAAATTAAAAAGAAAGAAAGAAAGAAAGAAAAAAGAAAGAAAGAAAGAACGTAGGAAAGAAAGAAAGAAAGAAAGAAATTAAAAAGAAAGAAAGAAAGAAAGAAAGAAAGAAAGAAAGAAAGAAAGAAAGAAAAAAGAAAGAAAGAAAGAAATTAAAAAGAAAGAAAGAAAGAAAAAAGAAAGAAAGAAAGAAAAAAGAAAGAAAGAAAGAAAGAACGTAAGAAAGAAAGAAAGAAAGAAAGAAAGAAAGAAAAAAAAAGAAAGAAAGAAAGAAATTAAAAAGAAAGAAAAAAGAAAGAAAGAAAGAAAGAAAGAAAGAAAGAAAGAAACTAAAAAGAAAGAAAGAAAGAAAAAAGAAGAAAGAAAGAACGTAGGAAAGAAAGAAAGAAAGAAAGAAAGAAATTAAAAAGAAAGAAAGAAAGAAAACAGAAAGAAAGAATAAAGAAAGAAAGGAAGAAAAAAGAAAGAAAGAACATAGGAAAGAAAGAGAGAAAGAAAGAAAGAAAGAAAGAAAAAAGAAAGAAAGAAAGAAAGAAACAAAAAAGAAAGAAAGAAAGAAAGAAGAAAGAAAGAAAGAAAGAACGTAGGAAAGAAAGAAAGAAAGAAAGATAGAAAGAAAGAAAGAAAGAAAGAAAGAAAGGAAAGAAAAAAGAAAGAAAGAAAGAAAGAAAAAAATAAAAGAAAGAAAAAGAAAGAAAGAAAGAAAGAAAGAAAATAAAAGAAAGAAAGAACGTAGGAAAGAAAGAAAGAAAGAAATTAAAAAGAAAGAAAGAAAGAAAGAAAGAAAGAAAGAAAGAAAGAAAGAAAGAAAGAAAGAAAGAAAAAAGAAAGAGAGAAGAAAGAAAGAAAGAAAGAAAGAAAGAAAGAAAGAAAGAAAGAAAGAAAAAGAAAGAAAGAAAGAAAGAAAGAAAGTAGGAAAGAAAGAAATTAAAAAGAAAGAAAGAAAGAAAGAAAGAAATTAAAAAGAAAGAAAGAAAGAAAGAAGAAGAAATAAAGAAAGAAAGAACGTAGGAAAGAAAGAAAGGAAGAAAAAAGAAAGAAACAAAGAAAGAAAGAAAAAAAGAAAGAAGAAAGAAAGAAAAAAAGAACGTGGGAAAGAAAGAAAGATAGAAAGAAAGAAAGAAATTAAAAAGAAAGAAAGAAAGAAAAAAGAAAGAAAGATATTAAAAAGAAATAAAGAAAGAAAGAAAGAAAAAAGAAAGAAAGAAAGAAAGAAAAAAGAAAGAAAGAAAGAAAGAAAAAAGAAAGAAAGAAATTAAAATAAAGAAAGAAAGAAAGAAAGAAAAAAGAAAGAAAGAAAGAAAGAAAAAAGAAAGAAAGAAAGAAAGAAAGAAAGAAAGAAAGAAAGAAAGAAAGAAAGAAAAAAGAAAGAAAGAAAGAACTTAGGAAAGAAAGAAAGAAAGAAAGAAATTAAAAAGAAAGAAAGAAAGAAAGAAAGAAAGAAAGATCTTAGGAAAGAAAGAAAGAAAGAAATTAAAAAGAAAGAAAGAAAGAAAGAAAGAAAGAAAGAAAGAAAGAAAAAAGAAAGAAAGAAATTAAAAAGAAAGAAAGAAAAAAGAAAGAAAGAATGAAAAAAGAAAGAAAGAAAGAAAGAAAGAACGTAAGAAAGAAAGAAAGAAAAAAGAACGTAGGAAAGAAAGAAAGAAAGAAAAAAGAAAGAAAGAAAGAACGTAGGAAAGAAAAAAGAAAGAAAGAAAGAAATTAAAAAGAAAGAAAGGAAGAAAGAAAGAAAGAAATAAAAAAGAAAGAAAGAAAGAAAGAAATTAAAAAGAAAGAAAGAAAGAAAGAAAGAAGAAAAAAGAAAGAAAGAAAGAAAGAAAAAAGAAAGAAAGAAAGAAAGAAAGAAAAAGGAAAGAAAGAAAGAAAGTAAGAAAGAAGGAAAGAAAGAAAGAAAGAAAAAAGAAAGAAAGAAAGAAAGAAAAAAGAAAGAAAGAAAGAAAGAAATAAAGAAATAAAGAAAGAAAAAAGAATGAAAGAAAGAACGTAGGAAAGAAAGAAAGAAAGAAAGAAAGAAAGAAAGAAAGAAAGAAAAAAGAAAGAAAGAAAGAAAGAACGTAGGAAAGAAAGAAAGAAAGAAAGAAAGAAAGAAAGAAGAAAGAAAGAAATTAAAAAGAAAGAAAGAAAGAAAGAAAGAAAGAAAGAAAAAAGAAAGAAGAAAGAAAGAAAGAAAGAACGTGGGAAAGAAAGAAAGAAAGAAAGGAATATAGAAAGAAAGAAAGAAAGAAAAAAAGAAAGAAAGAAATTAAAAAGAAAGAAAGAAAGAAAAAAGAAAGACAGAAAGAAAAAAGAAAGAAAGAAAGAAAGAACGTAAGAAAGAAAGAAAGAAAGAAAGAAGAAAGAAACCAAGAACGTAGAAAAGAAAGAAAGAAAGAAAGAAAGAAATTAAAAAGAAAGAAAGAAAGAAAGAACGTAGGAAAGAAAGAAATTAAAAAGAAAGAGAGAAAGAAATTAAAAATAAAGAAAGAAAGAAAGAAGAAGAAAGAAAGAAAGAAAGAACGTAGGAAAAAAAGAAAGAAAGAAAAAAGAAAGAAAGAAAGAAAGAAAGAAAGAAAAAAGAAAGAAAGAATGAAAGAAAGAAAGAAAGAAAGAAAGAAATTAGAAAGAAAGAAAGAAAGAAAGAAAAAAGAAAGAAAGAAATTAAAAAGAAAGAAAGAAAGAAAGAAATAAAGAAAGAAAGAAAGAAAGAAAAAAGAAAGAAAGAACGTAGGAAAGAAAGAAAGAAAGAAAGAAAGAAAGAAAGAAAGAAGAAAGAAAGAAATTAAAAAGAAAGAAAGAAAGAAAGAAAGAAAAAAGAAAGAAAGAAAGAAAGAAAGAAAGAAAGAAAAAAGAAACTAAAAGAAAGAAAGAAAGAAAGAAAAAAAGGAAGAAGTAAAGAAAGAAAGAAAGAAGAAAGAAAAAAGAACGTAGGAAAGAAAAAAGAAAGAAAGAAAGAAATTAAAAAGAAAGAAAGGAAGATAGAAAGAAAGAAAGAAAAAAGAAAGAAAGAAAGAAAGAAATTAAAAAGAAAGAAAGAAAGAAAGAAAGAAAAAAGAAAGAAAGAAAGAAAGAAAGAAAGAAAGAAAGAAAAAGAAAGAAAGAAAGAAAGAAAGAAAGAAAGAAATTAAAAAGAAAGAAAGAAAGAAAGAAAAAAGAAAGAAAGAAATTAAAAGGAAGAAAGAAAGAAAGAAAAAAGAAAGAAAGAAAGAACGTAGGAAAGAAAGGAAGAAAGAGAGAAATTAAAAAGAAAGAAAGAAAGAAAGAAAGAAAGAAAGAAAGAAAGAAAGAAAGAAAGAAAGAAAAAAGAAAGAAAGAAATTAAAAAGAAAGAAATAAATTAAAAAGAAAGAAAGAAAAAAGAAAGAAAGAAAGAAAAAAGAAAGAAAGAAAGAAAGAACGTAAGAAAGAAAGAAAGAAAGAAAGAAAGAAAGAAAGAAAGAAAAAAAAAGAAAGAAAGAAAGAAATTAAAAAGAAAGAAAAAAGAAAGAAAGAAAGAAAGAAAGAAAGAAAGAAAGAAATTAAAAAGAAAGAAAGAAAGAAAGAAAAAGAAAGAAATTAAAATAAAGAAAGAAAGAAAGAAAGAAAAAGAAAGAAAGAAAGAAAAAAGAAAGAAAGAAAGAAAGAAAGAAAGAAAAAAGAAAGAAAGAAAGAACGTAGGAAAGAAAGAAAGAAAGAAATAAATTAAAAAGAAAGAAAGAAAGAAAGAAAGAAAGAAAGAACGTAAGAAAGAAAGAAAGAAAGAAAGAAATTAAAAAGAAAGAAAGAAAGAAAGAAAGAAAGAAAGAAAGAAAGAAAAAAGAAAGAAAGAAAAAAGAAAGAAAGAAAGAAATAAAGAAAGAAAGAAAGAAAGAAAAAAGAAAGAAAGAAAGAAAAAAAGAAAGAAGGAAAGAAAGAAAGAAAGAAGAAAGAAAGAAAGAAAGAACGTAGGAAAGAAAGAAAGAAAGAAAGAAAAAAGAAAGAAAGAAAGAACGTAGGAAAGAAAAAAAGAAAGAAAGAAAGAAATTAAAAAGAAAGAAAGGAAGAAAGAAAGAAAGAAAGAAAAAAGAAAGAAAGAAAGAAAGAAAGAAAGAAAGAAAGAAAAAGAAAGAAAGAAAGAAAAAAGAAAGAAAGAAAGAAAGAAATTAAAAAGAAAGAAAGAAAGAAAAAAGAAAGAAAGAAATTAAAAAGAAAGAAAGAAAGAAAGAAAAAAGAAAGAAAGAAAGAACGTAGGAAAGAAAGAAAGAAAGAAAGAAATTAAAAAGAAAGAAAGAAAGAAAGAAAGAAAGAAAGAAAGAAAGAAAGAAAGAAAGAAAGAAAGAAAGAAAGAAAAAAGAAAGAAAGAAATTAAAAAGAAAGAAAGAAAGAAAAAAGAAAGAAAGAAAGAAAAAAGAAAGAAAGAAAGAAAGAACGTAAGAAAGAAAGAAAGAAAGAAAGAAAGAAAGAAAGAAAAAAAAAGAAAGAAAGAAAGAAATTAAAAAGAAAGAAAAAAGAAAGAAAGAAAGAAAGAAAGAAAGAAAGAAAGAAAGAAACTAAAAACAAAGAAAGAAAAAAGAAGAAAGAAAGAACGTAGGAAAGAAAGAAAGAAAGAAAGAAAGAAAGAAATTAAAAAGAAAGAAAGAAAGAAAACAGAAAGAAAGAATAAAGAAAGAAAGGAAGAAAAAAGAAAGAAAGAACATAGCAAAGAAAGAGAGAAAGAAAGAAAGAAAGAAAGAAAAAAGAAAGAAAGAAAGAAAGAAAGAAACAAAAAAGAAAGAAAGAAAGAAAGAAGAAAGAAAGAAAGAAAGAACGTAGGAAAGAAAGAAAGAAAGAAAGATAGAAAGAAAGAAAGAAAGAAAGAAAGAAAGGAAAGAAAAAAGAAAGAAAGAAAGAAAGAAAAAAATAAAAGAAAGAAAAAGAAAGAAAGAAAGAAAGAAAGAAAAAAGAAAGAAAGAACATAGGAAAGAAAGAAAGAAAGAAATTAAAAAGAAAGAAAGAAAGAAAGAAAGAAAGAAAGAAAGAAAGAAAGAAAGAAAGAAAGAAAGAAAGAAAAAAGAAAGAGAGAAGAAAGAAAAAAAGAAAGAAAGAAAGAAAGAAAGAAAGAAAGAAAGAAAAAGAAAGAAAGAAAGAAAGAAAGAAAGTAGGAAAGAAAGAAATTAAAAAGAAAGAAAGAAAGAAAGAAAGAAATTAAAAAGAAAGAAAGAAAGAAAGAAGAAGAAATAAAGAAAGAAAGAACGTAGGAAAGAAAGAAAGGAAGAAAAAAGAAAGAAACAAAGAAAGAAAGAAAAAAAGAAAGAAGAAAGAAAGAAAAAAAGAACGTGGGAAAGAAAGAAAGATAGAAAGAAAGAAAGAAATTAAAAAGAAAGAAAGAAAGAAAAAAGAAAGAAAGATATTAAAAAGAAATAAAGAAAGAAAGAAAGAAAAAAGAAAGAAAGAAAGAAAGAAAAAAGAAAGAAAGAAATTAAAATAAAGAAAGAAAGAAAGAAAGAAAAAAGAAAGAAAGAAAGAAAGAAAAAAGAAAGAAAGAAAGAAAGAAAGAAAGAAAGAAAGAAAGAAAGAAAGAAAAAAGAAAGAAAGAAAGAACTTAGGAAAGAAAGAAAGAAAGAAAGAAATTAAAAAGAAAGAAAGAAAGAAAGAAAGAAAGAAAGATCTTAGGAAAGAAAGAAAGAAAGAAAGAAATTAAAAAGAAAGAAAGAAAGAAAGAAAGAAAGAAAGAAAGAAAAAAGAAAGAAAGAAATTAAAAAGAAAGAAAGAAAAAAGAAAGAAAGAATGAAAAAAGAAAGAAAGAAAGAAAGAAAGAACGTAAGAAAGAAAGAAAGAAAAAAGAACGTAGGAAAGAAAGAAAGAAAGAAAAAAGAAAGAAAGAACGTAGGAAAGAAAAAAGAAAGAAAGAAAGAAATTAAAAAGAAAGAAAGGAAGAAAGAAAGAAAGAAATAAAAAAGAAAGAAAGAAAGAAAGAAATTAAAAAGAAAGAAAGAAAGAAAGAAAGAAGAAAAAAGAAAGAAAGAAAGAAAGAAAAAAGAAAGAAAGAAAGAAAGAAAGAAAAAGGAAAGAAAGAAAGAAAGTAAGAAAGAAGGAAAGAAAGAAAGAAAGAAAAAAGAAAGAAAGAAAGAAAGAAAAAAGAAAGAAAGAAAGAAAGAAATAAAGAAATAAAGAAAGAAAAAAGAATGAAAGAAAGAACGTAGGAAAGAAAGAAAGAAAGAAAGAAAGAAAGAAAGAAAGAAAGAAAAAAGAAAGAAAGAAAGAAAGAACGTAGGAAAGAAAGAAAGAAAGAAAGGAATATAGAAAGAAAGAAAGAAAGAAAAAAAGAAAGAAAGAAATTAAAAAGAAAGAAAGAAAGAAAAAAGAAAGACAGAAAGAAAAAAGAAAGAAAGAAAGAAAGAACGTAAGAAAGAAAGAAAGAAAGAAAGAAGAAAGAAACCAAGAACGTAGAAAAGAAAGAAAGAAAGAAAGAAAGAAATTAAAAAGAAAGAAAGAAAGAAAAGAACGTAGAAAGAAAGAAATTAAAAAGAAAGAAAGAAAGAAATTAAAAAGAAAGAAAGAAAGAAAGAAGAAGAAAAAAGAAAGAAAGAACGTAGGAAAAAAAGCAAAGAAAGAAAAAAGAAAGAAAGAAAGAAAGAAAGAAAAAAGAAAGAAAAAAGAAAGAAAGAAAGAAATTAAAAAGAAAGAAAGGAAGAAAGAAAGAAAAGAAAAAAGAAAGAAAGAAAAAAGAAAGAAAGAAAGAACGTAAGAAAGAAAGAAAGAAAGAAAAAAGAAAGAAAGAAAGAACGTAGGAAAGAAAGAAAGAAAGAAAAAAGAAAGAAAGAAAGAAAGAAAGAAAAAAGAAAGAAACAAACTAAAAGAAAGAAAATAAGAAAGAAAAAAGAAAGAAAAAAGAAAGAAAGAAAGAAAGAAAGAAAAAAGAAAGAAAGAAAGAAAAAAGAAAGAAAGAAATTAAAATAAAGAAAGAAAGAAAGAAAAAAGAGAGAAAGAAAGAAAAAAGAAAGAAAGAAAGAAAGAAAGAAAGAAAGAAAGAAAGAAAGAACGTAGGAAAGAAAGAAAGAAAGAAATTAAAAAGAAAGAAAGAAAGAAAGAAAGAAAGAACGTGGGAAAGAAAGAAATAAATAAAGAAAGAAAAAAGGAAGAAAGAAAGAAAGAAGAACGTAGGAAAGAAAGAAATTAAAAAGAAAGAAAGAAAGAAAGAAAGAAATTAAAAAGAAA